>JAHWFP010165241.1:234-15258 GCA_023313725.1 Lithobius niger | reverse complement strand
CTGGCCCGTTTTGCTCGCCCGTCAACTTGTAAAACGTCAAGCCGACGAAAAAAAAAAAGTAAAACTGCTTTGCAAAATAGTTTATTAGGAAAGAACAAACCTCCTCCGCAGTGCATCGTCTCACGGAACGTGGCTAGTGGGAAGTGGCCATAACAATAATTACAATAATTAGAAGGCAGAAATTTAATTGAAACAGCCAAAGGTGGTCATAACCCATTTGCATTAAAACTTTTCCAACTTTCCTAAAGGAAGAAATGGTTTTTTTTTATGTTGTGTTTTGGTCTACTTTTATGGTTCAAGGCACATCAATCTGGACTGTTGCTGCATTGATTCAAAATGACGGCGGTATTGTCCAAAAGCGGCCAACGATCTACGGGCGGACTGACCTTCGACCCACTTGACCCTCGGCGCTTTTTTCGCCATAACTGACGAACCAAAACTCCATGGTAAGTCGGCGTTGGCACACGGCATAAATGAGGCGTCCTCTTGCAGAGTTTTCGCACGCCTGAATGTCAATGATTCTTGTCAAAATTCCTCAAATTTCATCTCTCCTGCTATTATCCCGGATATGGGACAAAAAAATAACAGTGAAAATACAGCCGGCGCCAATAAAACACGTCTTTTACTGCATGTTAACGGTTAGAGGAAGAACAGTAGGTTTCGCTAATGTCTGCAGCATATTATAGCCGTGGTAAATTTTTGAGCAAATGTTTTAACTGAATGGGTTGTATAAAGTTGATAAACAAGAAAAAGTCTGTATATACGTAATAAAATTAATGTGAAAAATGTAACAACGGATGCTGACGAATGTAAAATGAGTAAAAAGACATGAAACGTAGGACGATACCATGTAAAACATGTTTTACAGCTACTTGTTTTATTCAAATTTGCAATATTTCTGGCCTACCACGGGAAAACGTGTTAAAGTCATTAAAAGCAAAGCAACATATTGCAATTACATATTGCATTGCATGGTCACAATTAGGTTTAAAAATACATTCTCAATTTGGCCGTAAAATTTGAGTAATACGTGTTAAAAACTTAACGCAATCGAGAACAGCGTTAAAACAAAACGAACTATCTGCCATTTTACCCAAAGTACCAAACAAGAAAAAATTAACAGCCACAATTATTAACCTTCAGCTTTTTTTCTTTCGTTGTGTGATAAAACTCCAAAATTTCATTCCACTTTTTCTGATTCGGGACACGAGTATCAGAAGTTCCCGTATCTGAAGTCATTTAACGGCTAATATGTTTGTACTCAAAAAACTTACTTATCATGTAAACAAACACCCGTCGTAGCATCCGAGTACTGCAGTGAAGGTCAGTGAAGGCCATCTATTACTTGTCTGGATTCTACGATGGACGTTTGTTTAAATCTTCTGACAACTGTTTCATTTCTCTTCATTTTTCTTTGTCATGCTTTGGATTTATTCACTTAATTATTTTTTTTTTTTTGTCTATCTGTAGTCATTTTTAAACTCCCCCAAAACAAAACTGGTTAAGGATTTCCGCCAAAATTTTCGAACGTTTGCAGTCAGGTTCATCAAGCACCAAGCTCTTTCGCCAAGTTCCCACCGAGTAATAGTTCGAGAGTTACGGGAAAAATCTGAATATTGGTTACTCCGCAATTTTGAAGTATTTCATTTAACGTTTGAAGTCTTAGTCGGTGGAATTAACTTGGCGAAAGGGCTAGGCGTTTGATATCACGACTTCAAACGGCCGAAAAGCTTCATGTAATTCGCTAACAAGTTTTGTTTTGAAGAGATATCACATAATTTTGGTCCAAATTGAAAAAAATCTCTTTTTCTTCTTATAGGTATTATGCGACAAAAAGCAGAATATCCAGTTTTACGGTCCTGTTTTTTTTTTGGGGGGGGGGGGGGTTTCCGTAGATTTTCAGTTGGATGTTTACGTGTGTCTTAGCCTTTGACGAGAAATCCACCGAATTCGCACTTTATTAGCAGTGCATGAAAACAGCAACAATATTATTCTACGTTCGTCATGTTGTTGTCGTACTGCGCACATACTTCTTCATGTTCGTTGTTGTACGCAAAATATGTTGTTCATTGTATAGCGTAAGTTAGGTTAAGGTAATAGGGTGAGTGTATGGCTTCTGGGGCCTTTAGAATTCAAATAAAAGCAACCTGAACATGATGAACCTGTTGTTCATTGTTAGGTTCGTGCTTCCTAATAATAAAAAAACACTCAATGCCCTGTGGTGCCTCGTGGTCATGTCGATTGTGGCACGTCAGAGATCCTGGGTTCCGCTTGGATTTCTCCAGCTAAATTGTCCCTCTCTTGTCTACTCAATGTAGTGGGATAGATAACCCGGTTTGTGTTCGCATCCCTAAAAGTAATAAAACAACTACAAACAAAATGCTGTAAGTCTGCCCTTAAAAGTGTATTTAGATTGACTGGCAAATTTGAATTTACGTTTCCCCTAACCTCAAATCAGCAGAAGGTACGAATCACGGTTAAACCGTAGCTGCCGGCAAAATTTCAGCAACATCGCCTGAAGAATTTATTTCCGTGAAATGAGTTAGTTAGCTAGTTAGCTAGTAGTAGCTTGATATTGGTTGTGCTATTTCGGTCTTCCCAACGAAGAGCTTGCACTGCGCTAAGTTCTAAAGTTGCGTTTCGTGTCTAAATACAAACGGACATTGGCAGAAACATGGCGGTTTTGTTGTTTACAATTTATTGTTTTCAGTTTAAACATCAGGAATTTCGGTAGTTGCTCTGAATACGATTTTGTGTAACTTACGATGTTCTGATTTCTTTACGTTTTTGGTTGTAAGTTGTAACGTTTTGTGGAAGCTCTCTTTACATCTAACTTTAAAATTTTATTAGTTTCGGTAGTGATTTTTGTTTAGATATTTTCTGGCAACTGATGTGATTTTATGAATTTGTATACTCTTTACACAGGCTTTCCACCAAAATATCGAAATTATTTTCCTGAGTATTCCAGGTTTTCCAGAATAGTTGAGCTCAATTTCCAGGCTCTTCACCATAATATTACGAAGGAAATTTTCCACACATTTTTTTTCCAAGTTTGACTTGTTTTACGGCTCACTCAGTGCAAAAGTGCAGTAATTTTATTTTATCACAATTTCTTAACAAAAAGTGTTTGATGCACGTAGGACTAAGCCTAAAAGAGTGGCTTTGTTTTTCCCTGAGTTTTCTGGGGTTTTTTTGTGATAAATCTCAGAATTCCCTGTTTCAGGTGACGTTTAAATTTCCTAGGTTTTCCTAGTTTTCCCTGTTCTCCCGTTTGGTGCTAACACTGTTAGATTTGGTAGTTGAATAATTTCTTTAGACTAGCTGTTACCCCGGTGTAACATACGCCGGTCTAGCCGGTTATCGAATACCTAATTACCGGCCGGAATGGAGCTGACACTAGTAGCTAGCTTTTGCTAGCCAGTCAGTAACACAAATTCAACGATCTTTGGTAGTATATTTACTGGAGAAAGAGTCTGCTGACGAACCAAAACCGTTGCCCTACTTTTTTGCTGCATGATGGTTTTTGATCCATAAAAGTATTTTATCCAGCTACTTTTTGTAGTCAACAAGCTTTTGCTCCAGGTAAACACACATGCTTATTCCTGCTGCCTTCATGCAACAACAACAACAAAGAAGCTACAACAACAACTTGGCGGCGACGTGTCTTGATAAGTTGGCAAATTCAACAAGTCGGCGAATTTTATAAGTCTGCAAATCTAGTTTATATCCAAACACTAAAACTAGAGCAATTTGCCTTGTAAATGTGGAGGGTTATGATTTTAAAATAAGAACACCAGTTTCGACTCAGGTTTCGCCAACGGATGCATCCATAACGCTTCTTTTGTTTTCATCCTTTAACTTTGGCTTGTTACAAAGTACCATTAACAAAATATCTTAAACTGCGCAATTTTTTTGGCTGTGCCACCTTTGCGGAAGATTTTTAATAAGTAATTAAATTTTCTATCCGTTTTACCTGTAACTTTATTCCTGGTTTTCGTGAAATAGAGGCAATGTGCAATTTATGATATTACATTGTAGATTATACTGTCGTGGAAGTTCGAAAATTAAAGTAGTGTTTTTGAATGGAAATGTGGATGAAACCAGAGTCAGTCCTGCTGTTCCTATTTAAAAAAAAAAAAAGTAGTTGCATTAAATACCCGCCATGTGAAGATACACTAATATGTGAAATAAAGAAAATACAACTGTCCGTCCGGTACTCGAACCAAGACTTCATGCGTTGCGTACTAAGCCAGGTGTTCGAACCACTGCAATACCGGGGCGACCATGGCAACAGGCCCCAGCCGCGCATCAAAGTTGTTCAATCTTTCTCAGTGGTAACCTAAAGATATAAAATATAAATGTATAAAAGGCGGAAAGCAACTTGCTTCTTGGCCTATACACTAGAAATAATGCAAGCAAGCTTGCAAGCAAATAACGCTTTTTTAGTGTGGAGGGTTGGGGAAGGGAGGGAGGGGGAGGGGGGTTGAGGTGTGGGGGTTGGGTTGGGGGTTGTGGGTGGTTGGGGAGGAGAATTTTTAACTCTAAAAGGTCCCTATTGAAACGTGTTACATTCATTCCTGTTACTTCCATCCGAGTTTTCAAAGGGTGCCACGCGTTCTATATGGCGCCATGGCTTCGGCTGGGAGCGCGGCAAACCTACAGCGTTCTATCTGGTAATTTTTGCTCGTTGTTCAGCCCAAATCTAAAGTAAACTAAATTACAACGCAGCTACACTAAATGTTAATTAAAATACAAGCTAGTTTCGTTTAGTTTAATTTTAGGCTAAAAACTAGTAGAAATTCCCACAAAAAACTCCTGGCGCCCTCTATAAACTTAGACGGAACTAATAGGAAGGAATCTAAGAAGTTTAAGTAGGGGTCTCAGTCATAAATTCTCCTCCCCAACCCTAAAAATTCTTGATATTATGTATGTCTGTGACATTTAGGTCAAAACTGAGAAAGGTTAAACAGATTTTAAAATCGGTTGGAGCCTGTAGCCGGGTTTCACCCCAGTAGCCCAGTGGTCAGAGTGTCCGGCTTATAAGCAAGGGGAACTCCGGGGTTTGAGTTCCAATATAGGACCTGAGTTTTCCTTCCTTTAATATAGAAAAAAGCCTCAATAGTGCTAAGGTACACATTTTTTTTTTTATAAAACCTTCGTCATATCAACCATTAAGACATGCATGATAAAAAATACACTAAAATTTGATATTTCGTAGATCATTGGTATTAAATATCGGCCACTTTTTCAAAAGAAACAATAAAAAGCAGTATAAATAACACCTTCATTATCGTACACAATTTAAAGATACCATTATTGTGTACGATAATGAAGGTGGGATTTGTACTGCTTTTTATTGTTTCATTTGAAAACCTAGCCGATATTTAATGCCAGTGAGCCACGAAATATCAAGTTTTAGTGTATTTTTATCATGCATGTTTTAATGGATGAAGTTGGCAAGGTATCATATAAAAAAAACCAAATGTGTACCTTTGAGGCTTTTTTCTATCTTAATCAGTTGAAGCGCTTGTTTCTTCTCGTAAATTTCCTTTATTTCTCAGAATAGTGGTTCTTGGATTTTCACAGAGCCATTCCTTAATACACATTATTTGCTTCGTTAACTCTTTACCTTCTGATTTGGTGTTTAATTCTTATTTTAAAAAAATATTCAAATATGGCTATCACCCCACCAACTTTTTAGCTTTCCCCGACATCCTTGCGAACGTGTGTACCACAAGGCGGTGCAGATACCACCACACAGGATCAAGCATTCACAGTAAAATAAAATATTCGTCCTCACAGACCATTTACAGAAAGTTATTATTCAAACTGAACTGGTTTTCCTTTGCTTGCTCATGTTTCTCTCTTGACGGAGAGAATTCGTAAAAAAAATCATAAAAAAAAGTCAGAAGTGTGAGACATCACTTCGCTTCTTTCTACGAAGTTATGAATTTTGATGGCACGTCGTTGAGGCCACGACCTTTTTGACATGAGCTACCGTTATGTGAAAGGACAACAAGATATATATCACCATACATTAAAATACTACAAAAAATGGTGTAACTGACTTCAAGAGGAATACAGTAAAAAAAAAACCGAACATCTCTTGATGCCGCAATTGGTTCAGGCAGGAAATAATGTGTCGACAGGGGCAAGGATTGCTACCCGATGACGAAGTCACATTTAAACTGTGAATAGAATGGGATCACCTGTGGGGAGTGAACTCGTAGGCTCAGCCGTAAATCATTACTCATTTGTGGTTCAGTATTTTTAGTGGATTACAAAAAAAAAAAAAAATAAATAAAAAACAACTGCTCGCTCACCTAATCTAATAAAAGCAAGTAAATATAGTCTAAGTTTTAAGCTAACACTAAAAATGTAAGGGGCTTAAATATAGCTTTGCTTCGCTCACTCCACTGGCGTCGATCCATGCTTCGTATAATTTCTTTGATTCCAAGAGCATCACAAAAATGATGGACTGATTATTTCGACGCAAACTGATTGCATTTATTGCTCACAGTTCGTCCATCACATTCATCAGCACGCCTGCATTTCATCAACATCATTCGTACTTTGAACTGCAAACTCAAAGTTCGTAACAAGTGTCAACAATGGCTGGCCCGAAAACAAAGTGAATTTTGATTTCCTACTGACTTTGTGATCCATATCATACACGGTGATAGCCGTGTATATATATGATTGAAGTCCTCTCTCCAGCAAAACTAAAACTATAAATTTCTCCGTTTCTATTCAATGTATTTCGACCAAACTTGGCCAGATAGTAGATAGCAACTTTTCCAAACTTTACACCAACTTTTATGCAATTCCGTGCAAGAGTAAACGTAGGAAGCCACACGTAAATTTGAAAACTGTTCACTACTTGTTGTTGTTGTTGTTGTTCTGGTTCTTGTTCTTCTTGGCTGACGCGGTATCAGAAAAAACTACTGCACCTACCTAAAATCTGAAACATGATCTGAGCCAGAAATTTCCCTGGGCTTCAACCTTACAGGGACCACTTTTTCAATTGATCGATCCATTCCGGAGTTACGGGACCCTAAACGATCATTTTGATTATTTTACATTGTTTTAACCATTGTATTTAGAGAACAATGCCACTCAGCAAACGCCAGATCCATTCTTCGTGCATGCAACAATAGACTGCATGCATAAACCTTTATAGCGCGACACCATAGCCGTAAAAAAGGTACACGGATTACAAACAAAAACGTCAAGTGTGCCGTAAAAAAAAGGGGTTATGTGATTGAAGTTGATTTTACTTCAATCAACTTCAATCATATAACCCCTTTTTTTACGGCACACTTGACGTTTTTGTTTGTAATTATTATATGTCGTGTTCCTGTTCGTGTTCGTACTGCTGCAAAAGGCGACGTCGTAGTTTTATCAGGCAAAGTTACTTTGGAAGGTCAAAGCTGGTTCAGGCATAATAAACTTTGCATGAATAAACTATAACGCAATGAACAAACGTCATGAGAGTCAAAAAGATTTTGACGTTATTTTTTGCAGGTTTTTCCGCGTATCTGAGGGTCAAAAAATCAATGTGCAGCGTCAAAAAATAAGTCCAACGGAAGCGCAATTTAATCATCTATCATTTTGTCCGACTGCCATCTATGTAGGTACCTTGCTTCAAGAGGAATAGAGGTACACGCACGCAAACACGCTCGCGCATCATACGCTTTTAATTATTTTCGATATCTGGGATGCAAATGCACTCGTGCTCTTGTCGATTGTGGCACATAGGTATTCCTAGAAAAATTGTCCCTCTCCGTCTCGAGATAGCCTCAGCAGTGGAAAAGGACGTTAATTCCATTTTTTTAAAGCCTAGAATAACATGTTAACACAACTCTGTTGCCACTCAATGTTAAATGTTTACAAAAAAATATGTATTAACATACACTGATATGATATCGATAACGATTAAATTTTTAAAACTTTGCCGTTACTGGTACTGATACCGATGTCCCATATTAAATCCCTAATTTTTAATCAACCATTATAATATGGTGCACTTTTCTTCCAAAGTCCTATAATTATAAAACAGTAACCAATAGTTAAAACATAGATAGCATGTCGTTAGCTCTAACGGCTGCAAAGTTATTGATATTTCAGTGAAAGTTACCGACACCGATACCACAAATATCGGCGACTGATTCTATCCAATATCGGTAGCGGTGCAGCCTGACTATTTATTAACAGAAAATAATTTCCTGCCTTGAACTCACATGGTGTAAAACAATGTGTTAAATGTATGATGGATGAACACATCCGCCCGACATCTTTCCAGAGTACTTTTCCAGGCGTGGAATTTCGTTTTCAATTTCCAGGCTTTCAAAGATCTGCCCGAACCCTGGTTTTAGGATTTAAAAAATCTAGTGGCACCAAAGCACTGTTTCAGCGACGTGCAGCAAAGACCAAATATTTTTCTTAGGAATGACGAGTTAAAAGGTCAATTGCCAATACAGATGAACTTTGACATGCATTCAGCATTGTTTGCCGACTTTTTAAAGGTAATGCAAGCCAAACTGCCCTACCTGAATTAAATCCCGCACGTACAAAAAAAAAGGGCAAGGCCACGTAATGTAAAGCATGACATGCAGAAATGCGTTGTTGCCTGATGAATCGCTTGAACCGTTGCATTGTCAACCCGCGGGAAGGATCAGAGAACTCCTAACCTCATAAATTTTCATTTTGTCGGCCAGAAGGAAATCTCGTAAAAAAAATAATGCTCCCAACTTTGAATGACATTGAGAATAAAAAGGGCAAGAATGTCAGGTAGGTAGGCGACAGTTTAGCTAAATTCATAAATTATAAACCAAGTTCAAGCAACCGTTAAAGTACAAAACTAAAAAGGCGTTTTTAAGGTTGTAGGTTGAAGAGGAATGTTACCTACGTAACCAGAAAATGCTATGGGTCATTCCATTCAGCCATGCTGTGTTTTGATATTAGAAGTTAGGACTAATAGCAGTTCGGTGGATGTTTGATGTTCGTTTATATTTACGCAAGTGTAAGGCGCGTGTGGAATACTCGTTGAGAAGAAAACTACCTTTCGCAGGTCAAGAATTTGACGACAGGCGTCTCCCTAAGACCGCAGATTTATGAGATTTATGGACAAAAGCGTCCCATTTACGGAAGGTCTGGAATTGGGACCAAGGCCAGCGTAGTACCATGGGTAGACACCCATAGTAGTACTTATAACAGAATAACCGTCCCCCCCCCCCCCCCAACTACCTCGATCCCCGCGACTCTAGCATGGCAAGACTGAAATTTAGGTGAGTGGTATAGCCTCGCTGCCAGCCACTAAAGATGAGGGTGGGGGGTGTCACAAGTCAACAAATTGTGCCTTTACTACTGAATGACGATAAACTGCGCATTCCACAGGCAGAAAGTTTTTTTTTTTTTAATAGACCATCTAAATGGTGAAAATGGTTACACGTTTTACTCATTCTTGTCGAAATGAATACAGTAATTATTTAGAAGAACTTCAACACACCAAGCAATAACATTCTCCGATAGTTAATTTTTCTTTAAATGGACCTGAAAGGTTAGAAATGATGAAACCTTTTACTCACTCTTGTCCATTACAACCAAATGTATTACTGGGGGGGGGGGGGGTGAGGCCTAATGGCGCGTCGACAGCTTGGTCATTAGCGCCAACCTCATTCACAGTGCAGTGGTCCGGGTTGCCACTGCACCACACATTACAGAGATATTATTCAAACCCCTAATCTAAATCTTGTCATACATCTGTACCTCCTGCAAAAATTGAAAAACACCGGACAGGAGGACAGACTTATCGCCCAATTACTGGTGAAAGCTTCTCCATGTCAAAGCAGCAACTTGGCTTCTATTTAATTTCGTTTTCCTTGATCCAAGTAGCTTGAAGATATTTTCGTCCTCAAATTCGGGGTACACTTTCGGCCTTAATTTCGGGACCTTAGGTTCGTTGTTATCCCTAATTCCGCCATATTGGGACACTTTTACGTCAAAATCTACCCTAGAAATAGTGTGGGACGTGCGAGCCCCCACCCCCTTCTCCCCTTCCTACGGGGTGCCAGACAAATCGTTCCCACGACAATTCGGCCCTCGACTAAAAAACCTTGGTCCCAGACAAAGTTTTCACGTCCGCGATAACTCTTCCTGAAAAGTCGATCCCAGACAGTTCGGTCCCAACAAAAAAGACCACTTACGATAATTCCATACAAGGTACACACGTTTATTTAAAAAAGTTAAAATGTCAGTTAAGAATCTAGGACCAACTGTGGCAATATGGTTCCAATTATGTTACCTTAATCTTAAAAAAAAAGGTTGGTGACAATTTGGTACACGGACATTTTGGTGCAATATATCTTAAGCGCACTTCCAATTTCCCTCCTCATATATTCCAGCAGTGAATTTCCGGCAGTTCTGACTGGGGACGCTTTAGAATGTTTCCACTCCTGCTGTGAAGTGTTGCAACCCCCCCCCCCCAGTCTGATTGCGCTGATGTTGGTGTGCAAGCGGTAAAACAGATGTTGACGTACTTCATGGAGATCAACTTAGTGTCATTTATGTATATATATATGAGTATATCCACTTAGCCAATCTGGCGTGGACGAGGGGAGGGGTGGACAGAATTTGTGGACGGTTATATTTTATGCTGGACCGAACTGACGTGGACTCGCCTACGCACCCGCTGGCAGACATACTTGGTCATTCATTAGGTCCAGTAATTTCCCAGTTTATCCACCCTTTAAGCCAGTGTGCTTTTGATGCCCATATTCGCTGACTAAATAGCCTTTCTTTGAATTTGCCGTGTGTTGTTTAAAACATGCTTGCTTTTTATTTAAAATCCCATTGCCGTCGTAGCCTTTAACCCGCATTATCTGTTCAAGCTCTTCCCTTTCACTTCGTCTTTGTATAAAGTACGAGCTCTAAAATTTGCCAAATTGGAGTTCACTGCCACTACCCTAAACAATACTGCTTCGTCTTCTAATTCTCGGGTAGTACGCAATCCATGTCAACGCACTGCTTCCCTCCTTTGCTCCATTAATCATTTGAGTTTTGGAGTTATACGTTCGTTCCTCTTCCCGCTCACTAATGACATTAACATACGGCAAACTGTTTACATAGTATAGGAAAAAATTGTTTACGTACTCTTCCATTGGTGTATACGTTGGAATACTTTCTCTACCCCGCCATCACAATTCTGTTGAATAAGGAAAGAAACGGGATCAAAAGACACACAAATATCATTTAAAGTGTCCGCGGCCTATCTTGAGTTCGCTCCAGAACGAATACAGATAATCGTTTGTATGTTTTCGATAGCAGAGTACCTTGTTGATATCCTAGGTGGTTACAAAAACAATGGCGGCCGTCGATTAAAGCTACTCCCTCCAGGAAGATGTAGTCACTCATAAAATACCTAAAGGACTCAAGATATGCTGCACGCACAGTAGTAATTATATCGCCGTCTTTCTTTTAATTTACTGTTTGTTCCTTGCGGTGCGAAACAGAGTGTATGCGCTTCTCATCCTGTGCTGTTGTCTGTCTGTCTGCATGTACGATAACTTATCAACTCATTGCCCGATTTTTGTCAAATTTTTCACTTCAATTCTGTAATCAATTTGTGGATTTAAGTTCGTACGTCAATGAAATTTGGCAAGGGGATGTCCATATATTACGTCACGCTTTTTGGTATATTTGACACACCCCAATCCCTTTGTCGCAAATGTCACAAAATTTAAAACACATCCTCTAACTATAATGCCACACTCTGCAAGCACCCCCCTCCTCCATGTACTATTTCAAACTACTTTACATTTAACAAATTTGTACTGCATGTAATTCATAAGTTGTTTCTACTTACATTTATTGTATTTTTTTTCAAATGTCTAAAGTCCACGGGTTTAAATTTTGGAATTTTTCAGTGTGTATAACAGAATTACTTCTGAACTTTACTTTCCTAAATAATACGCCCAAAAATTAAGGTGATTTGATATTGATTGTGACTTCACATTTTCGAAACACAACCTTCCGCCCCAAGAGTGTGATGTACGAACGACCCCATAAGGGCTCGAACGTATAGGTCGCCTAGTGCGTTCGAGTCCTAAGGATTTCGGGGATTCTGAACCTTTAATTGTATCAAGATGGATCATGTATTATTAAAAAAAGGGAAAATTGTTGAATTAACGGGTTTTTTTTCAACTCCTGGGTTCACCTTTCAACTCCTGGATTCACTCGGGACGGACAGGGACAATTTTGCCAGGAAATACTTAGGACTTTTTACCCCACAATCCGTATGAGAAAATGCTTGCCTCCTGGTTTCTTGACTTTTTCTGTCGTTAGGTGCTGACTAAGTTACGAATATGGGCTTGCAAGCAAACAGTGTCATCATCACACTTACTGTGAATCTCGACGCCACATGGATGTAAGGAACATCTTTGTTTTATAGAGTATTTTTAACCTAACGTTTCCTTTCGTTAAAACCGATGGAGGCACTATAAGTGGCCTACGTGATGAGTTTCCACCGGACTTCCCAATTGCCCTGTCACGTATGATGGAACAAGAAAAACAATACATTAAGAGGAGTTCTACAGAGCTAAACTCGCTACTCGTGATACAAGTAAAAGGAAGAGTATACGTCTTTAAATGACTGATTGGACCCCATTGATACACAGATTCAAGAAATACACCTACATACGAATCTTCTAGCCATTTTCTTTTTTAAACGAAAAAAAAACACTTTGGATTCATTCTGGCTGCGCTTATAATCAAAGAGCTACACAGGAAATCGTTTTAAATCCTATAACGGTCTTTAATTGCGGTGATTTGGTGAAGATGGGAAGGCCTGGATGACACTCAAAGAAGGCTACCCTTTCACAGACGGCCTTGACATTTCTTTGCGTTTGGTGGCCGAGAACTTACTGTAGATCCAAGGTTACGTTGGCACGAAAGGGAATTTTTGTTTATGTGTGGTAATACAGTTACTGCCCAAACGATGGTGACCCAGATAGAGATGGCACAACATTATTGCTTTCACCTTGTCATTTTTGGGAAAGGCATACAATGTTCCATTGTGCTGACTTGTATGTAAAACCGCTTTGAACTCTTTCCATCGTGTTCTTAAAGAAGGATTGCCATCAAACGACAAGCTGCATCATCTATACAGCCA
The DNA here is from genome assembly GCA_023313725.1 of Lithobius niger. Lineage (NCBI taxonomy): Eukaryota > Metazoa > Arthropoda > Chilopoda > Lithobiomorpha > Lithobiidae > Lithobius > Lithobius niger. The sequence goes on along the minus strand of JAHWFP010165241.1, from coordinate 2,090 downwards.
TTTACCGCTATCTAGTTCTGTCAAGCCCTTACTTTCAACAGGCGAACGAACGCACAAATAAATTTCTTTTTCCACAACAAACAAGCCACGTGCCTCCTTAATTATTGGGTGTAAAGTTGGTGCGCCCACTTGCACCAGAAAACAAGCGGTAAAGTTAAGCCTAACGACACACGGGCGCTTTTTTTCCTATATATCGACCGTTTTGAAACGATGGTTTTAAACCGCTAGATGGGCGCCATCTAGTGACAGTGATATCGTTAACTTTGACCGCTTGCTTTCTGGTGCACGTGGGCGCACCAACTTTAAATTCAATAATTAAGGAGGCACGTGGCTAGTTTGTTGGGTGATAATGATAGATGATTTACTACGTGGATTTGCGCCTTTGTAATTTTATCTTCAAACAAATTTTTATTAAACGACTTCAGTAGTACAATACCCATCACGCAGCATTGCTCGTGTGTGGTGGGATTTTAACAAAATAAAAGTATGAAAGGAAAACTGACAAATAGTTTGTCACCTTTTTTGTTTGTTTTCATTGACACGAAAAATTAACAAAAAAAAGAGCAATTTCAACACAACAACGACAAACTATTTTTTTACAAGCTAGAAATTGCCAAACTAGAAATTCTCCAAAAATCACAAAATTGGATTGGTTAATAACCAGGCTTTTACTTCCTTTTTTATAATTCCTATGTTGTGTTAAGTCCCACAAATTAGCAGGAATGTACGACAAAACCTTTGAGGTGTAGTAATCTGACTGTCTTTATCCAATTTTGTTTTTAGTTGACAACGGGCAGGCCAGTAAGTGTTCTTTTCGTTGTAGAGAAGAGGTAGCACAATTCGTAGTTGAATTAAATAAAAAGCCCAAAAATGTGCACAAAGAAGCAAAAAGACACAAAGGGCAAGAATTAACTTAGAAACTTAGTCATCTTATCTCAACAACCACCAGTTCGTAACCCTATATATATATAATATATGTAATATATATAGTATTGGTGTCGGCGGCCACTTACGGTCCGGCACTTACTTGTTGATTGTCGCCATCTTGATGGTGTTCGTCGTCGTTTCCATCTTCCGCATGACATTGCGCGTCAGTTGGGCGATAAGTCTGTCCTCCTGTCCGGTGTTTTTCAATTTTTGCAGGAGGTACAGATGTATGATAAGATTTAGGTAAGGGGTTTGAATAACATCTCTGTAATGTGTGGTGCAGTGGCAACCCGGACCACTGCACTGTGACTGAGGTTGGCGCTAATGACCAAGTTGTCGACGCGCCATTAAGCCTCAATCCCCCCCCCCTCGTAACCCTATCATGCCCGACAATAGAAATATAAAAGAATATGAACCAATACTGCCTAAACTTGGACTTTCTCAGCACAAAACGTAACTCCCCCCTAAAGAGAGTTAAAAATATACGTTGTAGAATTCATAAAAAAATCACACTTGAAGCATTAATTTATTATTTCGAAACATTAATTTTCGGTTTGCTTTATAATTCCCTAGCACAAGACCAGCCACACTACTACAGCAGAGTCAACCTCGAAACTTTTTTTTATCCTGCTTCACCGAGATAACCTGTACAATCAACAAATCCCAATACAATCCATTCACAAGTCCTGGGTCCTGTTCATCCAAAATAAATTTTCAGAGTTCACTGAAATCCCCCCCCCCCCCTTTCCCTGTCTCTCAGTCGACTGGCCTTCATCCCAACCTCCACATTTCCGTTTCCTTTTCTCTTCCATTACATCTGATGACACCTCGACCTGAAGCACTGGTCTTGTGCTAGGGCCCCTTCGAATAATGAAGCCAACCGAAAATTAATGCTTCGAAATGTAAGGTACTGTTTTGCCCGTCAAGTG
>JAHWFP010165240.1:0-15124 GCA_023313725.1 Lithobius niger | reverse complement strand
AACGCTCAATTCCCACACTCCTGCCTCCTCCTGGATACGCACACGTGTCCCCTCACACACACTTGCCCGCCTTCCCCCAACTCCCACCCGAGAAAATATCGCCCTGTGACATTCTCCTTTGGTGCAGCTCCGGAAAAGTCGCATGCTTGTGTGTATGAAGGAAAAAAAACCCTATAACTCAGAAATCGAACATTCATAAGCAAGTAATTTCATGTTTAAGTTAATCCTTTGAAACAATTCACTTCGGTACCGCGCATCGCATCCCCCCCCCCACACATACTTTCCCTGCTCTTCCCCCCTCCCCGAAAAAAACGCGGCCCCGTGACATTTCCCCTTTGGTGCAGCCCCGGAAAAGTCAACTGCCAGAATGGGACATTTATAACAAGAAAATAATATGATAATATGGCGGAAGATGTTTACTCACTTAGTGCAATTATTTTGTTGGTAGTGCATGTTCATATTGGAGAGAAGCCCTTGAGAGTACAGTTTGTGGTAAGGCATATCTACGATTACCTGTTGCACATTTAAAGTTAAAAGACAAGAGGCTAATTATATCTAAAGTGTAACACGTCGTATCATGATTTGTGAGATTTTCTGCTGTATTTTTTGCATTCTGCGACACAACAGTGAGAAACTGTTTAAATGTGGAAATCGTAGTAAAGCCTTTAAATTGAAGCTCACGTTTAGTTGCGTTATGTGCAAACATGGGGGAAAGAAGTGTCTTAATGTGTTTGTGACGAGAAGTCTATTAAATACGTAGTATGAGGTACTGCAACTTCTAGTGAACGAAGCTTGTTGCAGCGTAAATGGATTGTTTCTACCGATCGTTCCTTAAATTAAGTTTGTAGTGTGCAATTTTCTTATTTAACGTAAATATGAGACTATGTGTATTCTAATACAAAACGGTGTGAAAACCTGGAAATACAACCTTAGTGGTGCCGCAATTCATACATAATTAAAAGAAATAGACTACTTTTAAATGCGAGATATTTTTGTTAGCAGCCGTTTTTGAAGTAAGAAATGTAACAATGCATAGTCGTCGTTATTTTAACGAGACACTTAAGTGAAAAATAAGAAAGCTACAATTTCGTTGTAAAAGTGTGTAGCAATATAGTCGAATGGAAAATGGTGTGAAACCCTTGAAGTGTAAATTGTATGCTGCAGCGTTTTTACTGCGAGAAGCCCTTTATTATGTATGGTCAAATTCTACTCCAGCTGATTTTGTAAGGTGTGTGCTACTTCAGATTTTAAGCCTCAGCAGGTCCCCTTTTCTGCAAAACAATGAATGGCATTTTATTTAAAAATTCGTATGTTTTATAAAAAAAACTCCTTTAACTTTTCGTGTTTTTTTTTATTCTATAGGATGATTACTAAAAAATTCGTATTCGTCTCATTTACATTACACAGTGCAAGAGTGCATTTTTCAGGGTACTTTTGCTCCGAAGCAGGCGGGGTGGAGGGAGGATGGGGCAGCGAAAAATATTAGACAACTATATATGCAACATGATATCTTTGAAGCAGAAATTCCTAGAAATGTTTTCAGTAATTAACTTTAAAAGGGGATAATACAGGACGGGATTTATCATGCGAGTGGTGTGGCGATGGCTTGGGGGGGGGGAACGTTAATGAGGCACCCGACTCAAAATCCTTTACACATTCATATATGTTTCAAATTCGTCGTCACTGGTTATTAGTGCTAAAAATTGTTTAAAATATGAGTCATCGAAACTTGTCAGCCTAAAGTGTTCGAGCCTCCGTCCAGTGGAACAGATAAGAAAAATTGTAGAGGGGGGACGAATAAATCCAGCTCGGGGTCTGGTAGGGGAGAGCTTCCCTAGAGCATTCCGAGCAACTGAATCATCTTGCGGTATATCACTGCCGAATAAGGTTTCTGTATAGTACATATTCATTTCTGGCAGAATTTATGTAGCATTAAGACACGTACAAGAATAAAAAAAAATGAAATGAAAAAAGAAACGTAAATTTTGCAGTTTTGTTCAGTTTGGTTTCCTGTAGAGGGGGTGGCCCAGTAGTTAAGGGTACTATTCTAGAGGGTTAGTATGGAGTTGTAGTACGGTTCCTAACAGAAAACAATGCTAAACTTGGGTACACAAACCTCTTCCGTAACTAATTAATGCTATTTGAGATTTCAGTCTGTAACAGTTCCAATGCAATTCGTGTTTGAAGATTTCAAATTTTCTCCATAACAGATTTCAATGCTGTTGTGTACAGATTAGTATTGGAGTATGGAGATGTTGTGCGCGCGCTAGCATGGGCTAACTCTTCTCAATGCTAGAAGATTTCAATGCATGACGTTGTTGTGTGCAGATTAGTATTGGAGTATGGAGTTGTTGTGCGCGCGCTACCATGGGATGACCCAATGCTACAAGATTTCAATGCATGACGCTGTTGTGTGCAGATTAGTATTGGAGTATGGAGTTGTTGTGCGCGGGCTAGCATGGCCTAACTCTTCCCAACGTTATTCCATTTAGTATGACCATGCTGTGCGCGCGATAGCATTGTCTTCATCTTCGTCTGTCCTTTGGCTGAAAGAGAAAAACCTTTTATATTGACGATAGTTCTGTCTTCATCCTGAAAGAGAAAGCTTTTGACGGTTCATTTGCTCGATAGTTAGTGACACTTTCAATGTTAAAATACTTTCAACACTTTGAAGTCCTGAAAGAGAAAGCTTTTAGTGGTTCATTTGAGCGATAGTTATGTCTTGTTTTGTTTGCAATATCATGTTTGGTGATCGTGATATAAGGGTTTTTTGATACCGGTTTGGGCGGTGGTTACCTCTATGGGAGTTTGTTTTTGAGAATGATATTATGGAGGTTTTAGAAGCCTACGGGAAGGTTTTGCAGGAAGGTTTTTGCATGTTTGGTGATCGTGATATAAGGGGGTTTTCTTACCCCATTTTAGCAGCGGTCACCTACTATTCTCTATGGGAGGGTTTGACAGTTTGTTTTTGAGAATGGCATTATGACGAAAAAGTCTCTTTTGTCGAAGGGTCTTCGTACGAAGGGGTATAGAGCGAGGGGAGAGTTAGTTCTCCTTTTTTTATCACAGGTTTCTACCAAAGGTAGATCTGTGGAGAAGGGAAACCTCTTTTGGAGATAACCCTCTCAACGCGTGCGCCCGCGAAAAGGACGTTGGCTCAGAGTTCCCAGGCTCCTAGTCGAACCACACTTTTCTCCGCTCTTCCTACGGGAGGACCGTGTAGGATTGAGGAAGATGACAGTGTCCTTACATGGTTCTTTGTTTTTTTTTTTCATATTTTATTACGAACTGTATGTAAGTTGGAGTTTTATATCCTCCAACAAAAAACATGCAGCTGGAGTAAGGCCCCAGAACTAGGACAAAATGCTGGAGTGAGGCTCCAGAACTATAAGTCATTATACAATATTATGGGTACAAAAGCTGGAGTGAGGCTCCAGAACTAAACCCGTTACACAATAACTAAAAAACTCGTCACAAAAGCTGGAGGTTAGGCTCCAGAACTGAATAGCCGTTATATAATATTACGCTTTACCCGTCACAAAAGCTGGAGTAATGCTCCAGAAACTAGATTACGGTTCTATAATGTTGAATAAGAGGGAATGGTAAAAAAAAAAGAGACTTCCCCGACTAACACTTCTCTCTCTCTCTTCCCCCAGCGAGTAAGGCTTTACACGTCTGTTGGCAGTTGGAGTCGACGAAAGGCTCAGTCGTGTTCAATTTGAAATGTTTCTTTACGAATCTAACGACTCGTCGGTCATTAGCGTCTTTCGTCATGTGATTCAACTTATCTAGAACGCGGTTCATGGACAGTCCGTTCGCCTTATGGTATAGAAAGTAGAGACAATACTGTCCACATACGACGCTGCAAGGCCCCTGCAAGCTCGTGAGGTTGTAACGTTTGAACATAGAGTTTTTCTTGAGAAAACGCAAAATGTGAATGTTTCGTGGTTTTAACCCGTAACTGTCGAAATAGTCCACGCTCGCTGTCCTTCTGTCAAAATAGACGGCGACCCAGTGACTGCCAGGTTTCATCGCAGGGTCCAGATTGATGATGTAAGCTTCTCGGGTGGGTGTCTCGGACAACTGGTCGGAAGCGTACACACCACAGAAACGAGGGCCGAGTTTACTGTGTCGTCTGGCCGCTTTTCTCAGTTCGTGCGTCTGCATGGTTTTTCTCTCAGTGTTCGTACAGCACGTTCTTGGACTGGTCAATCTCGAGAACGGTTTGATGGACCGTGTACATCACCAGGTTGACGGTTTCGACGAGCGCTTGCTTGAACGTCACGTCGACTCTGAGAGCTCCCTGCTTAATAAGGTTGTGGTGGCACTGTCCCTGACTTTTGTCGGCGATCAAGTCGAAGGCGTACAGACAATTGCCCAGAGGATAGTCGACGTATGGGAGACGAGGCGCCGAGTCGGAAGTCAGTTTGTCGAGTGCCTTGAAGAGGGAATAATAGTTTCTCACGTACAAGTCATCGATATAATCGGGTTTGTAGGGAATGGCCGGAATCGTTCTTCCATCCACTTGCAAGGTGAGGTAGTTGACGTTATAGTGGTGGAAATTAAACGGGTTTGCGCCGTAAGCACCGTTGAAAGCATTGTTCGAGACAAAACCCAGCAGGTTTCCGAGCACGACGTTGTCGAGATTGCCTTGTCTCGATCCGGCCGGAATAGTGACAGTCTTGACCTCCACTCGACGGATGGGGTACTTGGCGGTATTGGTCTTGAGGGCCTCCGCGAAGCCGATGAGTACCGAGGGCGATGGTACGACTCGTCGAACGTAGAGGACGGCACTCGTGATGTTGACGCGATAGTCGGCCCCAACTTCCGTACTCATCAGGCAGAATGCATCCTTGCTTCTGGTGAGTTTCAGCCTCAGGTCGACGTTGTTGAGTAGCAGTCGATCCTGCTGGAAGAGGTCGCAATGGGGTCTGCCGTAGAGATCGACCACCTTGTTGGTTTTGACTCGCCCATTGCGGTATTTGAAACCGAGGTTCTTCCCAGCGTCCGAGATGTCAGCCTCGTCGAAAGATCCGGGGGTGTCCTTCTTCCACAGCTGGCTCGAAAGATGACTGTTTTCACCGTCAGCACCATAAGTCAACAGAGTCTCGAGGTAGCTACGGTAGGCGTACCCGTTGTCGGAATTGGATATTTGTTTGCCACTCACTTCGCAATCTCACTGGGAAAATAGAGAGTGTAGGAGTAGATTCACGGGAGCTACGGCATTAGCAGCGGTCAATGCCGTCGATGTCCCCTTGACAACCTTACATCGGATGTGGAGATAAGACTGGCTCAGGTCCAGCAGGCAGTCGGCGGCACCGGGCACTACGAACTCGATGGGGGCGCTATCACTTAGAGTGGCTAGAGGATGGTAGGCCACCAAGGTATCGTCGTTCACGGTAACCTGCACCGGAGGTACGGAGAACAGTTCCAATTCTTCTTTGGTGCAGGGCACCGAATCTCTGTCCAGCTTCATCAACATGACGGCCTCTGAATGAAAGATTTTCGAGGCGGAGGGTCTTTATCTAGTAGAAAAAGTCCGCCTTACTTCTCGGAATACGACGGTGTGAAGGGGCTTTGCGACGTCGTACGAGAGGAACTAGACCACGACGACGTTTCCCTCCCGACTGGCCTTTCTTTCGACGACAACACTTCTTCCTCTTTCGACCTGTTCCAGACTGTCCTCCCGTCGCCACCGCAACAGCGTCTCGTTTAGCCGCGTCCCACCTATTTCTAGCGGCTTCCTTAAAGGAGGTCCCTCCCTGAACGTCGTCCAAAAGTTTGGAGCCACTTCTCAACGCGTACCTTCCTACTCCGAAAAGAGCGTTTTTAATAAAAGGAAGAGCCGACCTGAACACACCACCCAGGAAATCCCCGAAACCCGATCCACGTTGTATGCGCCCGCCAGAAAAGTAAGGGGCCCCACCTATCTGGTTTCTCGAACAATAGTGTCCGACGCATACCCGAGGGTCCAATCCTACGTAGGGGGTCCGCATTTTTGCCTCACGTCCGATCGGTCGCCCCTTCTGGGAATAAATGATGGTCGGGACCTAACGACGACTCATGAAATAGGTAAAAGCAAGTTGAAAGGTTTCTTTTTAGCTGTCGGGTAGTGTTTTTTGAGAAGGGACTTGATCCCGCTTACGAAAAACCCACCCCGTTGCCTCTTAGTTCTCATTCTCCTTTTAACCCTCCTCTTAACTCCTCTCCTCTTTTTACAAGGCATGGATCTCAGGGACGTCTTCTAAAGTGTAACGTTACGCTAACCTCCCCCGACCTGAATGGCACTTTTTCTCCCAGATCGTCATTAAATACACTCTTACCGTTTCGAAATCGCGCCTAGCGAGAGGTCGGTAGTAAGGTTTGGTGAAAATCTCGTGCGTTTTATTCCCCCCAACTTTTCTAACTACTCGAAGCAGAGGAGCCAGAACATCTCTCACTACGGTCTCGTTCATGATATCGCTGTATACAAAAATACTATTCAGAACTTCTTTCAAACCGAGTCCAGCCCTACCCACTTTGAAAGATGTAATAAATTTGTCGGGGCCGTCTGGAGGAAAACCGAGGATCTTGGTCAGTTTTTCGTCGATCAAGAGACCCATTATTTGTACGGAAGTGTTATTCTTGTCGGGGGACAACACTTGGATGGGCATGATGACGGTAGCCACGTTCGTTCCTGGATTGTAATCAAAATGAGGGTACTGTTCAACATCTATCCTATCTCGCATAAGTTGGTTCAGTTTGGCCACGAGCTCCTCTCCTCTACTGTAATACCCTTTGGGTAGATAGGCGGTCACGGTCGAGAGATGAGAAATGTAGGACAACCACCAGCTCCCATCGTTGAATTGATTGTTGATAAACTCTATGGGCTCGGGTCCTCCCCCTTCTTAGGATGGTCTCCCATGAGGATGTCGTAATAACTCTCTTTGAACACGTTGTCTTTTCATTGAATTTTTTTATTAGTTGCAGTTTCTGATGTTGTGTGTTTAGCCGCAGGGAGCGCGATAGCGCGAGCGATGCACGTAATTTCCCACAAATTATTCTGCAAAACGGGCGTTTGTCTATAAATGTCTGACCATTACAATGTCTATGTTCGTGTTTCAATGTTTTTTATGTTTCGTGTGAATAAAATTTCTTGAACGGTATTTGGCGAAACGGGATTTGCCGAAACGGGATTAGCCCCTAAGCCAAAAGCTGTTACTCTGTTTCGATTTGGCGAAACGAGACGTAACCGAAGGGAGAGAGAGGATGGGAGAAATGAGAGTGGAAAGATGGGAGGGAGATGATTGGAGGAAAGTGAGAGTATCTCAACAAATGCATGCCAGTGGACTGTACGTTCAGGCAACACTCAACGAAAACAGGGAAACAACCATGGGCGAAACAAAACCCCAGGCGAAGCCGGGTACGACTGCTAGCGATAAACTGGGAGTGGGGAAGGGCCTGAACGGGGAATGCCCGTTTGTAGGGCAGTACTTATGTTAGCTCCACTATTTGATTGGGAAGGTGGAGGATGCAAAAATTATCCTTCTAACCAAACACCGGGGTAATTTCGGCGGCAAGTCTTAAATGGCGTCAAACACAGGTATTTTTCACACGGTACGCATCGCTTAAGCTACAGCGAAAGACTGGGAGTGGAGGGAGGGGGGGGGGGAGCTATTACTATAAGCATACGATTACGCATTAACTGAACCTAACAGAGAACTTTTGGTGGGTTGTTTGGAATCGAGACCATACCAATTTGGCAAATACCTCGCAAAAGGGGGAGGGCCAGTATTAATTTAAATAACCATCCAAATTCAACCACGTGTATGAGGAAGGGAGGGAAACAGAGAAAAGGGCGGGATAACAGGGTGGGGGAAAGGGAGAGGACTGCCGGAAAGGGGGAGTATTACACACAAAAAGTTAACTGTTGCAGTGAACGATCAGGCAGCACTGAGCAAATACTTGGAAACAACCAAGGGCCAAACAAATCCCCGGGCGAAGCCGGGTACGACTGCTAGTCTTACATTATAAACCGAAGTCTCATAGCAGAAATGAAGCAACGACGACCCCCGAACAAGGGGAACAATGAAAACTAGCGAGTGTGTCAATTCTTTGAAAAGAAGTTGAAACTGGTACGTTGTTGCCTTGAAAGGAAGTTGAAATTTGCACATTGTTGCCGCTACTAACAATTTGCTCTGCGCGGTCATCTCAGTGGCAAGTGTTAAATGTCGTCACACACGAAAGAAACTTATTTTTCACATGGTACATATCGCTCAAGCCACAGCGATAAACCGGGAGTGGGGAGGAACAACCACATATAAAAATAGAACACGGTCGCAATCTGGAATTTGTTTAAAAATAAATACGGTACATACAAACAAATGTCGCTAACACCAAGCTAGGCAAGTACTTCCCTGTTCCCTTACGCATTACGAACTACAAAAAGAAAAAATCTGGTAACAAACTTATTTTGCAAACAAATGTGTGGGTGCTTGTTATGTATATGTCATTCATGATTGTGTAACCTAACCTTAATACATGATTTACTTGCATGATTTCATATTGGCTGCATGCACTGCAATATTTTAAATTGCATAACTTTAGGTGCCAAGACTAGATAACCTGCCATTTCGTGGCTTTAATTGCATAGCCATGGATTTTTGCCAAAGGGTGAACAATTTGACGGGAATCTCTATCATATTACATATAATAAAAAAACATCCTACATAAAAATTTGCTACAAATTTCACAGGTTAGCTTGTCCAAACCTGCCAGTGGAAATACACTTTCAAAAATATTTTCACCATTTCATAAATTGTAACTTGCTGCATGCATCCCCTTGAAGTTTGGGAACCAAATAACGATCAAACATTTGAAGCTGATCTTCATCTGGTTGGCTACTGAAAATATATACAGGCTTGCAACAAAATTGTGACTGTAAAGCTATAATGTTTAGTGTGAAATTAAATACATGCGGTTTACATTTTATTAGCTTAATAGACGCATATCAAAACTTTGTTTTCATGCATATTTAAAAATTATAATAAATTGAATTGTTTTGACCCTCTTGTGCAAATTATGTTAAAACTTTCATTCCTTAAATTAAAAATGCCAAGAGTTGTATTTTAAAATTACCAGCAAATTTAAAATTTCGATGACACGATTTAAAAGAAAAACTATACATTTTTCGTGTCGCGTAGCTTTTATTACTAATCGTAATAAATTACTCCAAACTGTCGTTATTGTCGTAAACGCATTTACTTGCACGAAAAATTATAATTCTACTTCGTAATTTTTATTTAATTAACATCTTTTTACCTGTCCTTAATTAAATTACTGGTTCACATTTAATTCCTGCACCTCGATATAACCTTGCACGAATTTACATATTTTATTGCAAATTGTACTGCAATTTAACATGTACGTTTCTAAAAATTTGGTCTAACCTAATGCACAACGATTTTGTTTTAAAATAAATACGTCTTTTTCTTATTTAATAAACGTGTGAGCTCTTAATTTAAGCACCCAAGTAATTGTTTTATAGGTCCTGGGTTTTATTTATTTTTGTTGCTGTAGCTGGAAGCTCGGAACAGATGGCGTTCGTCTGCCGAAATTGTCCGTTGCTGCTTGGCCATCTGTGGTGGTTGAAAAAACGGGCCGTCTTCGGATTGGCACTACAACGAAAATATTTACGCAATTTTAATTTTAAGCATCTCCAGTGATTCTGTAAACATTCATGCGGTTTCAATTATACAATTTGTCAGGTTTTACATAAAATTTACCTGGTTTTGCGAAAGTTTCGTCCACGTTGTCAAATTTTTCCTTGGTGTATGCCTAGCGTGTTGCTCCCCTATGGACAGCTGCATGACGTCATCCTTGGCGTACGCAACAATCGTTGATTGTTCTTCGCGATTTCTACGTCATTGATTGTCGTCTTGGTTTACCACTGACCTGTACTAGGCGTTTACGAATTTCGTTGTGATCGTATTTCTGCTGTTTGCTACTGGAAAATTGCATCAATATCTTGTTGTTTAATTTGTAGATCTTAAAGGAAGCTTGTAATTTTTTTTTAACGCTCAATATTTTTAAAAATCCTTGACTTTTACCAGCGCTTATTTTTATCAGGATTTCTTTGGTGTTTCGGGTACCATCCGTCACTTTTTTCTCGGTTTTCACTTTCGATTTCTGGTGAAGCTTTCTTTTGCTTACCTGTCCAATCGTTGACTTTGTATTTCAAGGAACTTGTTTTAAGTTTCTTCTACGACGCGTTAGAATTCAGCGGTTTGGCTACTTTGGTCAACCATCGGTATTTCATTTAGTTATATTGTCGTGAGTTGTGATTTGCGTGTGCAAAGAGGGTGCTGTTGAAGCCCCTACGTTACTATTTACACTAAAAAACGCTTATCAAACCTGTAAATACCAGCTGCCTGAATTCACAATACAAAACGCCGTCCTAGATTTAATAAATCCTGGGTATTGGAACGATCTTGTCGTACCATGAGTCTATGAAAATGATCAGTATTCAACTCTAACAGATTCAATATCCTCTAGCGTGTGATCAAAAACCCCATACTGTACATATGCGACACCTGTTGCCAGATGCCTGAAATAAGCAACATGGCGCTGGTGGCCTAGTTCTATTTTCCTTCGTTCTCTTCTACTGCAGTTCAAATTAAACTTAGTTAAATTTATGAAAATGGAAATGCGCGATGCTTCAATCTTTTAGGAACGGATTCCATGATTTTTGGCACGTATGTGTTGATGGTATGGTAAGCGCAGGAATGCAAAGCCCGTGCCCACTCATTGGTTCCCGCCAGTAGTCCTTAGCAGCCCCTGCCTGCGTTAGCTCGTGCACGAGTTTGTTTTGCTGTGTGCAATGCGTTAGCCTCATTAGCGTATTGTACATATACAGGGTGAGTCATAAGTCCCTTGCACCCCACCAAAAGCCCTACAGCATTGTACTTCAGCACCTGACTCGTAGGACTTTGTGTTGTTGGACCACCCCACGAGCTTGCGTTGGGGCGCCCTGCCCCTGTCAATATCCAGGTATAAATTTAACTTAGAGAAATAGACGTTTGGTTCCAATTGTGGAAATATGCGCATCGCCCAGTCAACGTGATAGCGAAAACGGGATGCTAAGTGAATAAACGGGATGCGTTTTATTACATCTTCAATGTAGTATAGCCCCTATGCGGGCTTCTCTGCACGATGCAGGAAATTGTCCGGCCCACCCATCAAAGGTCTACAGCTCTGAGATTACACACCTGACACATAGGTCCAAGGTTTGTCCCTAAGATGGGGCCCACTGCATGAGCTTGTATTGGAGATCCATGCCCCTCTCAACCCCCAAATATAAAACGTATTTTTATACAAGTGAATGGCGGGGATAACTAGAGGAAAACGACCTTGGATCTTCTTATCCCTCTCGGTCTTGATCAGCGCGCAGTTATTGACTAAGATGAATGCTAAATGGCGCCAATTTCCAATATCGAAAATGTAATTCCTGATAACGGAAATAAAAAATGAAATTCGAATTCCCGATGTCGGAAATATATAGAATTCTAGATATCGGCAATGCTTGCATTTCTTGTTGATATCAGAAATTGTAATTTGCCTTTGCGATATCGGAAATAATTCCAGATACTGAAAATAGAATTTAAGTTTTCATATTGTGAATTCTATTTACGATATTGGAAATGCAACTGTATAATTTCCCCCCTGCCCCCAACAGTGCGAGAAATCGAAATTGGCAGCACCATCGAATTGTCGAGGTGGCAAACTTGGATAATGTTCACTACAAATTGAATACTGGTTATTTATTATCATCACTTGGTTAATTTGAAAGTAAAGTTTAAGACACGGATTTTTTTTTTCCTATTAGTGCGAGGAACTGAAACGCTGCCTCAGAAGCATGTGAGGTCAGAGCCTGGCCGAAAATAATAGAGTTTTGCATAAATTTGCATGTTTGGCAAGTTGAACCTGACCTGGCCGTTTTGTTTGCTACAGACCTTCTGTTAAACCATTGCCACCACAACTTAAAAGATTTCATAGATAATGCTGAATGCAGAAAACAAAATATGCACAAATTTTGCCTAGTTTTCGTCGTGTGAAGCCGTGTTGACAGTTCGTGAAAAACTGAAAATCGTCCACAGTTGGCAAAATTAAAAATGTTGAGTTTGCTAAATTATTTGCTAGCAACTCTTCTTGTGATAGCACACTAATGCCCAGAAGAGTTGAATGAGGATCAAAATGGTGTATATATACATGTATTCTTTTTTTTTGGGGGGGGGGGGGGGGGGGTGCGAAAACAAACGTACTGATGTATTAATATACCAAAACAAAAGCTGTATTGGTTTCTGGATTATTTGGTATTTTTTTTTTTGGGGGGGGGGGAGGGTTCCTCCTGATCAGGTAGATAGGTAATCGTCGCGTTACCCCATCGTTGCAATGATTGTAAAAGACATATTAGGTAAATCAGAAACCTAAGCAAATTTGTGCAACACAAAACTTAATAAGGGCCTCTCCCAATCTGAAATCGCGATATCAACTAATTTCAAAATATCATGCATAGGTGTCCATTTGATTTGCTAGTTCGTCTGCTGGCCATCACTACCCATTGCTTTAGTAAAAGCAGAAACATGAACTAAATTCGTACTCGATGAAAACCGGGTGTAGTTGGCAAAACTAAAAACTAAGTTCGAAAAATCGAGTTGGCCATTTGATCTGCTATTCACTTTTTCTGTTGACCAATCCCAACTACGATTTGAAGATCTTTTTGTGTTAATACAGAAGCAACTAAATTTTTCCAAAACAAACTTCTAAAGAATATTAGTAAAAAATGTCAATGGGCCAAAATATAAAGAAAAGTGTCCATAACAAACCGGTTTAAAGGAAAAAAAGTGACCCTAAAGGTTCCGGAATTCATGGCAAAAATGTCCCAAAGGTACCCTGAAACCAGGGAGAATAAAATGAACATGGAGCATGTCGGTTTAAAATGTGGAAGCTTTTCTCCAAGTTGTTTTGGAAAAAAACTGAGTAAAAGGTTAGGCCATTTTTTTCATCTTTCCACGTTCCATTTAACTGTGGAAGTTTTTTTTAAAGTAATACCTCTAAGCCTAATCATTTAGGAAATAACTGACCAAAAGATTTCACTATTTTTCACCTTTCGATAATTCATTTAAAAAGAAATTTTCTGCACTTCCTCCGCTGACTCCTCCCCAGTTGCCCACCACCACAGTTCATAGTCATTCACTGCAGCCTAAAAAACCAAAACGTAGACTTATGTCAACCCCTAATTTTCAATGGTGGCTAAGGGCCTGTTTCAGGGTCTATATAATTCTAAACTGAACTCGGTTAATTTAATTTGTAAAGAAAATGAAACCTGATTGAGTCCCAATTAAGTTCGTGAACGTGAACCCACTGTTGACTGATGAAGATAGTCTGATCAGTGACTAGCAAGAGGACATTGACAGAGTTGCTGCCATTCAGTGCTGGCCAGGGTAGTGTGATAGACTACCAGCGGTTACGGGGTCTACCTTGACCTAGTCTAAACATTATCTGTGCCCCCAGGGGTGATCGGAGGTTTCCAGTTCGATTCCTGAGGTTGTTCTTCTCCTTACCAAACGCTGTTAAACCGTGGGAAGGCCACGGGGAAAAACTCAATTAAATAGACTGTGGAAAATAAAATCTCGAGGCAAAAGCCGGGTGTAAACTGCAGACCGAGGAAATAAAAGCCACAAAGAAAAAAAAAACCCTTTATTTGTGAGCTGCCAGGCGATTTTGTAATTTTTTAAATCAAGATTTTTGCAAAAGGCGAAAAAAGTGTGTCAAATATTATACTTTTTCACATATGAAATAAAAGCTTGCGAAAGGAAGACACAAACTATTTTTCAATTTTTTTTATCTTGAAGTAGGAAATTTTGTTACAGTCTTAAGTACAATTAACACATTTGTTACAGCTGACGGTTAATAGGGCGCTACAATGAACATTTAGAACATGCATCGACCATTTACGGATTACGTGGCTACAGACACCTAAATGGACGAATTATAGCGGACGGATCGTAGATACAGCGGTAACATTTATTTCAACTTCACCCTCACCCCTCACCGATCCCCATGTGACGCTGTTTTGTTTTCTCTTAAACTAATAAAACTTTCCCTTTGAAACTGATGCTTGAGATTGGGTAATGTGCCATTTGATATGGGCGGTTTACCAAATCATTGCCGGCTTAAAACCGTTGTCATCCCTGATAGTGAAGAACTGCAGGGGATAAACGGGACAGAAAGCCTTGGGCTCGATAAGTGTTAAATAAATACGGATGCAAACCTATTTACGTTGCCTTTTGGACTTAAATATCGGACTGCCTGAGCAGTCCATCGAACCAACGACCTTTGAAATCAAAGGCTGGAGTCCTAACCGCTCAGCCATACTGACATGGCCACACTGCAGGGGCACACGGTAGTTCAGGGGCAGGGGAACACGGTACATATTTTAAAGTTTCCCCAATCAAACCTGCCGGAAAATACGAATAAACTCTGGCGAGCAAGCCCCCCCCCCCTCCCCCTACAAGACCCTATAGAAGCAAAACATAAAATTGCAGTGTACGTACCCATTTCTTCGACACAGTAAGGAAGCACAACCGGAAAGTATCCGTTCTGGCCACACCACTCACTTTACACAACTCGAAAAAGAAAAAAAGAGCTATAGATGGACGTGTGTGGGGAGGGGTGGGGGAGAGGGGGGGGGGGCGGTTGCTCCTGCACGACCAGGTGTTGATTTTTTATTTGCTTTAAAAAAAACAACTTACTTTGTTTCTCATAAATTAGCAAGGCAGGCTTTTCTTGAGGAGCAGGTGATGACGTTCTAGCGTGAGCCTAAATTCTTTTTTAATTCCGTTCCCAGTTTACTCTTCGGTAGATCTCTCAACTAACCCCCCCCCCCCCCCCCCCCCCCCAAAAAAAAAGCGCGACTCCTACTCAGTGGGCAAAATAATGTCATGTCGTGTAATATTTTGAGTCACAAAAACAAGCATTTTCTCTACTCTCCAACACACAATTTCAAACTCACAGTCACGTGAATTTTTTTTCGTTTTAAACTTGATAAACTTACTGCCTTTATATCCCGACGACCCATCTTCCC
>JAHWFP010165239.1:499-18091 GCA_023313725.1 Lithobius niger | reverse complement strand
CCCCCCCCCCCGAGTAAAATTACTACGTATGCTACTGGTCCTATTTCCTAAAATTTAGCACAGCTACCGTTTTCACCCAAAATTAAGACCATGTTTGAGCTTCCAGTATTCCCAAAAAACGATCTATCAAATAACTTTTAGGTGCATTATACTCAACGAAGATGAAGAATTATCTGGAGTACGTTTAGGGTAAACCCTGCCAATCAAACAATACCTACAAATTGCATTCCTGTTTACTGAATCAGATGAAGGGCTCTTTGGGTGTGTGGGGGAAGGGGGTGGGGGTGAGAATAAATAGACTATATTCAGTCGAAAGAAATTTAAAGATATGGAGCGTTCTAAGTCTGGCCTCTGTAATGGAGGCAAGCCTCTTTTATACTTGTTGGCCCCCAGGGCCACTCTACCGCTATTACTTATGTTGTATCTTGTTACTTCCTGTTAAAGCTAATAAAGGAAGCCCAGGAAGTCAGGCGCTCACTGTTCAGTTACACACCCTGGTAGTCTTATTGTACCCACACGCACGGGGAGAAGGTTCACACCTCTGCATCGTGGAAGCTAGTTAGGACAACACTGCAAGGAACACCCATCTTAGCACGCGGGAACTGCAGTAATGCCCAGTTTGCTGCCATCAAGATGAAAAAATTCCACGTGTCATCGTGTGGCACTACACTGACGTCACTGCAAACCTCCCATGCCGCGGGCGTTTCTTTATATCTTCTCATTACAGTTTCAATTTATTTGGATTAGTTTTATCCACCCCAAACCAAAACTGGTATAGGAGGGTCGGCCTTTGAAGGTAGTAATATCATTCAACCAGGGAAAGGCTGACAAAATAAATTTAATTATCCGTGTTAATCGCACCGACTAATAGTTCGAAAGTTAAACTAAAACTAGAACATTGCTACTTGCGGCAGCACCTTTCCAAGTTTTCATTCAACGTCCAAAGTATTATTCGGTGTGATTAACTTGGATAATAAGAATAACCTTGACGACCTGTCCATGGTTGATTGATATCACTACCTCCAAAGGCCGACCCTTTTTGGAAACTTGGCGTCTTCTCTTATGCCAGTTTTGGTTTTGGGTGGATATCACGACTTTCATACGACTGTGAACGTACAAAACGTCACAATGTGAAGGAATTTTATGTTTATAAATTTTTTCATTAATGATTATCATTATCTTATTGCCCAATTAGCTGTTAGGTCAGCGAAATTTAAACGGTTTGGTTTATTGTATGTCCATGCTTCAAATCCATGCTTCACATGCTTAAGTTTTTTCTTCAATCCTATTTTTGCGCACACTGACTAACTAATGCTGATTTTCGTTCATTTTGCTCACTCAATCAACGCATCCCCGTTCATTTGTTTTGTTTATCCTGTATCTTTCGTTAGATTGTCCACAACTTACAAAGATTTTGGCGGCATTGGAATTTATCCTCAGTATGATAAGATATGATTTTAGTTGCTTAAATTTAACTTCGGGCTATTACATGTGTCTCAACCTTTTTTCTTTAGGAATTTCATGTCTACAAGCCGTTAAATCAGCCAAATTGAGAATTTTTTGTTTGATTTCTTAGTAAGCATTTTGTCGTGCAGAAATCCTGAACTTCACTGTTACTAAAACATTAAACCGCAAATCGTTTTTTTTGGGGAGTTATAACATAAACCCCGTTTGCTCGTGGTTGCTCGTATTGTTGCGTAACCATCATCTAACGTGCATCCCTTTTATTTCCTGTTGCGCCATACAGGGCAACGAAAATTTCTGCTTATTTTGTCCTTCGTCACAATTCAGCTTTTAGTTCGTCCAAGCTTTTACAATAAATCTAAGGACCAGTGTTGATTGTCCAGCCGCACTTGCTTGAAATCTTTAGTCGTAACATGGAAAAGAAACGAAATTTAAATTCACTGGTTGCGAATTTCAAAACCCTCCCACGCATTTTTCCTTACCCCTACAAGCCCCAAACCGGCCAAAGGACCATGTTCAGATCACCATGTAATCGTGTGTAAAAGTTCAGCTGCGTAGGCCTTCCCAGTTTTACGGTTAATAAGAAGAGCTTGGACAGTCATGCAGCGGGCACAGGGTGGATCCCTACACTAATTGCACGGAAATATAGGTATAAATTAGGGATGTGCCGATTATCGGATTCATATCGGTATTGCCAGTTATCGGAGGCAATCCAATATATCGGTACCGTTGATGTCCACCTCCGATGTGGCGATGTACCGAATTGAATCAAATATACGCTGCACTTTTTTTTATGTATACGGAAACAGCCATAACTTCGCTAAATATTGGCCGATTTTGACGTTTAAATACACCATTTTAACCCTTTTTTCGCCAGCTTTCCAATGGTGCAAACCACAAGTCGTTAGCCCCACCCGTTCTAAAGTTATGTATTAAAAACCATTTAACTTACAGTTTTAAACAAACGTCGCCTGCAAATAAATAAGAAAAACTGCTGCTTATACTAATATGTTAGGGCTAATATATCATAAAGTGCTCGTCTGTTCATTAATTAATATCAACATTTTCACATATTTAGATTTTTTCATCTTTACAATTGTGCAGAAAATGCTTGGCTGCATGCACTTTTTTTGTGGGGTAAGGTCTGGGGAAAATAGCTGCAGATAAAAAGAGCTTTGTATTACAAATTTAACAAAACGTAAAAACGAATTTAACTTCAGTTCGCTCACTTTCACTTCGCCGAGACCACCTAATCTCGCTAATTTTCGACGATCACTGCCGTCTTCTTCAGGCTTTAGGATTTTCCGGACTTTTTCTTACATTTTCTTCAACCTGGACATTTAGTGGATTCAAATTTGAGCGGCGTTGCAGCCTCCCGTATTCGCAGGGTTGCACCACTGATTTTTCCGATCGTTCTTGCAAGGCCCACTGATCATCAAGGCAACTGCGGAGGCTTTTGTTGGCTAGGTGTAAAACTCTTGGAAAGGCTGGGCCTTGAATGTTCATAAGGTCCATCCCTTTCTGCTCATGATGTCGTATGGCCAAGGATTCTAAGCATCTGAGGTGTGCGTCTCTCCTGGAGTTTGACTCAATTAGAGTGTTGGTATTTTTCCAATCAATCTTGTGCTTCGTTTTCTTGCAGTGGACTGCGATGCCGTTATCATCTTTATCATTCCGGACGTTAGCCATGTGTTGTGCCACTCTCGTTCTCACCCCCTTTCTAGTTTCACCTATATATACTGCATCACAGTCCCTGCAAGGAATTCGGTATACTGCTTCTCTGGTGTTTCTCACTCTTCCCATTTCAGTTTCGTCTTTGGCTTTTTGTGTCTCCCTCACACTTTTTCCACTCTTGTTCACTTTCGGCTTTGTGATATATTTTCTCAGTCCATCGACATTCTTCAAAAACGTGGTAAAACCCTGTTTTTCCAACACATTCTGAATGTGATTCGAGACTCCTTAATTTCGAGGTACGTTATGGCTACCCTGGGCCTTTCTTGTTCTTTTCTTTCATCATCATCATCATCTGTCTTAAGTTTCCTGCTTTTTTCTGCCTTTATTATCATCCATGCTTTCTTTGTAAGCCTATTTATTAATCCAGCTGGGTATCCCAGTTTCAGAAACTTCACTTTGGCTCTCTCAAGATGTGGGGCCGCTAGGGTATTTTTGCTCGAGTTCCTGACAATGCGAACCAGTTCGTTTTGAGCAATTGCATTCAGCTGTTGTTTTGGGTGCCCTGATGCGTACGAGATAGCTCGGTCTGTCGCCATCGGCTTGACGTACGGTTCATATTCAATCTCACCATTCTGCTTTCTTCTTAGTTTCACGTCAAGATAGGCCAACTCTCCCTCAACTTCTTTTTCAGCGGTTACCTGAATGGCGTCTCTCCAGCTGTTTACCTTTTTAAGGAGCTCATCGAACTTCGACTTCTTCACAGCAGTCAAGATATCATCCACAAACCTAGCCCAAATCTTAACACTTATCTCGGACTTGAGGACCATTTCATCTAGGTGTTGTAAGACCATCTCGGCCATTATTGGCGAGCTGGAGTAGCCCATAGGGGCTCCTCCATCCTGCCAATAGGTTTTTTAAAATTTTCTTTAATATTTTTATGATGCTATGTTAAAATCGAAGTTTTTTTCTTGTAGTACATCGGCAGCATAAAGTACAGCATAAAGTACATCGGCAGCATGCAAAATAATCATTATTTAGTGTTATATCGGCAGTCGATATCGGCAGTTATCGGCATTCCATCGGTATCGGTACATCGGCAAAAAAGCTACATCGGCACATCCCTAGTATAAATTCACATGGCGCCGTCTTAACTTACTACTGTCATTATAATTATCTTCTCTTTCGCATCAACACATCACGTTTGGAGCAAGTCACCAAATAAGGAAAATTCAGTAAGTCTCAACGCGTACTGCGACCTTTGGAAGGGGTTCGTGGGGAACCGAACAACGTGAGCAAGCACAACCCAATGATCAGTGAAGTTGGCTACCAACCAAGCGAACGCCAGATTGAATCCCACAGCCACCTATGGTGCATTCCTAAAAAAAAATTTTAAAAAGCGGTTGCAGCGACTACCATAATTGCAACCGATCTTCTGTACACTTCCACCACGTCTGCCACTTTTTCAACGAAATTGTTAAGGCGGACACCTCTATCACTCACTGCAACAGCGATCTCTATTATCTAAATCTTTAAAAAACGTATATGAACGTTAAAAAAACGTAAAAACGTACATGTGTGCGTGCGTGCGTGTATCTCTACTCCTCTTGAATCAAGGCACCTACAAAGATGGGAGGAGGAACAAATGAAAGATAATTAAATTGTGCTTCCGTTAGGCCTGTATTTGTCGCTGTAACTTGATTTTATGAGCCTCAAATACGCGGAAAAAAACTGCGAAAATAACGTCAAAGTATTTTTTTGACTCCCATGACGTTTGTCCATGACGTCATAGTTTGTTCATGCAATGTGTATTATGCCTGAACAAACTTTTTCTGATAAAACTAGGCCCTCATGAGCAGTCATAAAATGTAGACGTGGTTAGGAATGTGATGGACGAATTGTGAGCAATAATTGCAATTAGTTTGCGTCGAAATAGTCAGTAAATGGTGTTCTGATGCCCTTGGAATCAAAGAATTTACAGGAAGCATGGATCGTCGCCAATGGAGTGAGCGAAGCAAACGATATGGCTAGTATGATCTAAAAGTAAGGTAACAATCACAATTGCTGGTTAAAAATGTGTTAGCTTTAGTTATAGATTTTAGGCGTAATTGTCAGCTTTTGGGCCTAATTTGTACGTGCCCTTTAAATTTGGTAAGTAGCAGCTAAGGGAGAATTGGGTTCGAGAATAAGCCTATTTATTAATGCAACACGGTGTCGAGACGTCACGACCTAGGCCTAATTAGGCCTAATTTTTTTTTATCCTGCAATTTTTATTCCGTAAGTAGCAGCTAAACGGAGAATTTGGTTCGAGAGTAGGCCTATTCATTCATGCAACACGGTGTCCAGAGTTTTTTTTTAATGACGCTAATGTGTGTCGTTATCAAAATCCTTTTGTTTTTTACGGTTGCGTGTTTTCCTGTAGTGGTTAAAATGCGATGATCAATGTTATTATTTCATGGAGTTACATCGAGAAAGTCAAGCTACGATGTTTTAATTTGCCATGTTTTGGAAAGTCCACTTGACTAGCACTGAAAAAGACGACGGACGCACGGACGAACTAAGTCAATGAGATAGTCTATTCAGTACAGAAGACTAAAACTAAGTAAAAAAAAACACGTCTAAGGATGGAAAATGGGAATCCAATTGCTGATTAAAGTAAAAAAATAATTTCATCGGATAAGGCTGCTATTGTTCGAGAGTTGCGTGGGGAATGAACAAGGGTAGTGAAGCTGAATTAACTTCTAAAACTCTTGTTTGATTCATACTGATTAAATAGACAGCCAATTACGTACTAAATTAAAAGAACTGTCCACTAATGGTCGAATTTAATCCAGACCACGTAGGTAAGGTGCACCAAAACTATTCCATGACGGAGTGAACTCCAAAGCCAGTAAAATTTGTTCCTTTCTTCCTCCTGACTTTCCTCAAATCAAACCACCTCACCCCCTTCCCCTTCCCGATTTCCCATTATACCTTCTCAGTTTTATAATACTTGGAGTTCAAAAATTATTCGTGACTAGCCCTTTCGTTGCATTTGAATGGCTTTGCTACACCCCAGACCTGTGACTCGCATTTTTAGTCTTCTGTACAGCCGTACCGGCTGAGGAGACTATTGCAACGACTTTGTCCGTCCGTCCGTCGGTTTTTTCAACTTCACAATGGTACCAGACAGAGACGACTACTGTTTACAATGTTAGATTCGGTATCACAAGTTAGTTAAATAACATGGCAAATTAAAACATCGTTACCTCCTTATAGCTAAAAGACTTCTTCGACGTAACTAAATTAAATAATAACATTTCATCGTCGAATTGAAATCCTAAGGATTTGTGTTAACGCAACCGTAAAAACAAAAACCTTTTAGCTTCGTTTAAAAGAGTCTTGTCGCATTGTTGCATGAATGAATAGAGCACCGTCATCGCTGTCCGTTGCTCATGGCAACCGAACAACGCGTGCCGCTATCTTGTAGTGGTGGGGTAAATAATCGCGTATGAAGCAAGCAGACGACGTTACCTAGCTTAGCCATGGAGGAAGGAATTCGCTGGAAATCGCTGGAAATCTAAACAAGGACGAAACCTCTACTCCTCTTTTGTTGCCGCAACCAGAAATCCGACAATCGTTAACCATCTTGATGGATAAACATGACACCAGCGCTTCCTCCATATTTCCCACCAAGCGTTCCCACCAATCTAGCCAGATGGCGGGCTCCACGGCTACATGATGAGAGTACCGCAGCAAACTGTGACGTTACAGGTCACTGCTCTATAGGCTTACGTTCGAACCAAATTCTCCATTAGGCCTATCTGCTACTTACGAAACTAAAACTGCCTTTAAAAAAATTAGGCCTAAAAAATGATAATTAAGCCTAAAATCACGTTACCATGGCAACGTCAAGATGCTACGAGTCGCTGCTGACTTTCTCAACAGCGTTTCTCCTGTCCCTTCCTTACTATACCACTGATCTATATAGGCTACGTTGCGCATTACGTTGTAACACTGTAACTGTGGGAGTGGAGGCATACCGTGTTGCAAAAATGAATAGGCTTACTGTATACAATCCAAATCTTCGTCAGTTGCTACTTACGAAATGAAAGTTGTAAATTAGGCCTAAACGCTGGCAATTACGCCTAAAATGTAAAATAAGCTTAAAAGCTAACACATTTTTAACGGGCAATCCTATTTCCGATGCCTTCTGGAGTTAAAAGCGTCGGTTCACCATTTCGATAGTGTTGCCCATATTCTAAACACCACGTAATTGTTTTAAACCCATGTCGTCATTGGCGTTCCAGATTCTCCGTCATCCAAAAGATTGGGTCATGTGATCTCGTTTTAATTATGAAAATTCGCAGCGCTGCTGCGAAGTGTTGTTCCTTTTTTTTTATTTACCGCATTTCTTTATATTGCTGGAAGATTCTACAGTGCTGCTACTAGAAGTTGAAAAGGTGAAAATGCACCTTTAAATAACAGATTGCCTGACTGGGAATTGTGCCCTCTAACTTTGAACAAAGATCGATGCCCATACTGGTCAGCCATAGACGACACGGCCAACAAAGTCAAGGTATAGATAAAGCGTCACACCCAATGCGGTTGTGACTTTGGCATGTCTTCTGAGGAAGATGAAAATAATTTTTGTTGCAGCGAAAACCAAACTAAATTTATATTACGCATGGACTGAGAGTATATTGAGGTATGTATTGAAGTGCACGGCCACGCAAAGTAAAATCAACCTAACAAACTTCAAAAAGTTCAAAACAAAATTGTAAAAGTATTATTTAAAATTAATCAGAAAAATAATTTTCATAAACAAAAAATACTGATTAAGAAACAGCTTGAGAGACTTTGTTTATGAAACCATTTACGAAAATTACTTTAAAACTGACAGATATATACTAAAGCAGAAATTTTACGTAAACCCACCTACAGAGTTATTGTCCCTTAGGTAATTAACGATTACGGTAAACAGTGCAGGTCATGTAATCCCAACTCTAATAAGTTGCCTATTGACCTACCGAAACTTGATAGTAATTAAAAGCATGTGAAATTAAGTAAGGACGTTGGTTATTGTGATATTGTAATGATTTTACATTTAAGTTGTGTGCTAATTTAATTGTTTTATAATTTTTTTAATTAATTTAAAAAAAAAATTTTTATACGTTGTAAGTGATATTTTTATTGGTAGTAATTGTTTAACTTATTGACAGGTTGATTATAAATTTGCTGTGTCACGGCTTTTCACAAGTTTCTAAATGAACTTAAAGCCGTTATTTGTTAATGAACTATTATATATTTTACTGAAACTCCACTGCAGATCTGACAGCATTTTTATCCATTGTTTAACTTCAGTAACTGTAACGTTTATTTCGATTTTCGATGATATCTGATGCTTTCATCTGTTGCAGGATACAGGGTCGTAACCAAGGTTACATGTTATCACCAGCAACAATAGTGCAGTTGCCCCAATTTGTGAGTGAAGCTGCCACATGTTATCTCATGATCGGGTAGACTTTTATCGGGTGGAGGGATTAGGACAGTAGCGCATTTAGATTGGGCATGTGCTCCCCCAGACACAAAGTAAAGACTAAAACTTCGTAAAAGGTGAAACGTGAACATTTGTTGAAGTTGTCAAAATACCGAAATTTCCCATTTAAACGTATCAAAGACGCTAAAATGATGAAAAACTATTGTTGTTAGTTATTTATACGTACGAAGACAGCGTCGAGCCTGAGGCTAACACAAAGCGTCAAGCCTCACCCTCCCCCCCCCCCCCTCCTCCAACCACCACCGAAAAAAACCCAGGAAATTATCAAGACGTTCGTTGAAAGAATTTAACGAGATAACTATGACCACTTTTTCGACTTTTCTAAAGGAGGGGTGGGTCTCCATGGAGCTTACAGTATCCCCTCCTCTTCTCTGGACCCCTTATCTGAATTTATCGTTTGCCTTTTAAATTCCAGTTTCTTGTGCCCCTCCTAAGCTATATTCCTTAAAATGGGCCACTGGGTTGGGAGACCAATCCTATAATGTCACTAGCTGAAGCCGGGTGGAAGCACCGTTTGAAAAATTGGTGCCATCAGTTCAACCATTTGCATGGCCAAGCAGAGTCAAATTAAGTTTCATGAGAACGTTTTGGTCTGGTTATGCTTAGTGAACAATAAAATGACGTCAGTCTTACTAAGACTAAATAAAGCCTGACTTTAGTCCACTTCGCTCACTCAACCAGCGTATCCTATGACTCTCATGAGTGAGCCGGTAAATCGTTGGGTTTTTGTCATGATAGCATTATTCAAGCTGCCTAAATGTGTCTCACGATGAGTAAGGCAGTATTAATTGTAAGGTGTGATGGAGCTGAGTTCCTTTTTTCTTCTTTCCAAATCCCTCACCTCCTCCGGTGGTTGTTAATTTAATAGCGCTGATTTTTCCGTGTGAAAGTCCCCCTTTCAGTGAGCAGTTCTATTATTTTTAGCGGTAATCACCCGGTACCCGTCCTACCCGGCCACTTTTGGGGTACCCGATACCCAGCCGGGTTACTGAAAATTCCAGTCACCCGTTGCCGGGAAATAACTACACTAAACGCTCGTATTTACCGAAGGTATTGCTCGGCCATGAGCCCATGACTCGTAAGTGCAAAGTTATTGTTGTAACCATTGTTTGTATTGTCATTCAACAGTAGATTATAACATGCTTAAGTGTTGCACGCTTATCGTTTCAGTACCTAATTTTCAAAATCCATTGTTGTTGCAAATAGGTGGTTCACTAAGAAACTGAATATCTTTATTTTTTATTGCAAAGGTTTGGTCTTTTTTTTTTTTACGGTACACGAATCCAAACTGAATTATCTGCTAAAACAATGTAAAACAATCAATCTGGTCGTTTAGAGCTCCGTAACCCCTGAACCACTTGACCAATTAGAAAAGGCCTTATGGAAGGGCACATCTACGGAGCAATACCTGTAAAATGAGCTAAGAACCACCTTAACAGGACAAATAGTTTGACCTGTAGAGAGGACAGACGAAAGGTACATCCCCAGAACAAGAACAAGACCAAGAACAAGAAGTTGTCTATTTGGCCCCTCTCTGTATCTCGGGTTTGGCTGGACTGAATTTCAAAATTTTTGGACTGCAGACAGGCCTTGACTAGTCAAGGCTAGATTCCAAATTTGGTTTAAAACTTTTTAATTTTGACGGAGTTATAAGCTCTCAAAGTTGAATGTTTAACACAGAGATCCTAGGTCGACCCTTACTAACACTGGCTATCGCCAGTGTTAATACAGTCCAACTGTACTGTTGTAATAAACTGATAAACGATAACGATAACGAAAAGTGAAGTACATGGCTGCCGTAAGTACCGTGGCCAGTCAACAAGGAAAGTCGCCTATGGCGGGAGTAGTTTGTACAGAGGCGGAGCAGAATGGAGTGGCTCAGATCGGTGAAATAGGAGCTGAAGGTGGGAGCCGAAGTCGAGGAGAGGTGGGAGATGAGTTGCCAACGTGGGATTGGCTCCAGAGACTTTACAGAGGTACGCTGGACCCAGGGAAAATGGCGGACACAGTGGTATTTTTGTGCTCCAGCAGAGGAATACCGTACCTAAGGGAACACTTTGCAGCAGTATTGGCCCCTGTGATAAACTTGCGAAACATCATAGCACTTGGTCCTTTGCGAGCAAACAATGTTTACGAGGTAGTTTGTGCTGACAAAGAGACTAAATTGAAAATATTAGAGGCAAATATTTCGTTGGTGGGAGACTATCAGTGCAGGGTCATCGACCCCGTGGATTCGGTGGTGGTCTGTCGTGTTATGTGGGTGCCGCATTTCGTTGATGACTCTGAAATAGCGGCGGCTTTCGTCAAGTTTGGTGTTGTGGAAAAAGTGGTGAGAGAACGATCAAGAGTGGAGGGTCTAACACACTGTTTTTCGGATGTCAGAAGGGTGGTACTTCGTTTGAAGGGGGGTGGGTCGGTGGCAGATATCCCGGATATAGTGTCCTTGCGCAGTGGTATGCCAATGCTCATTTCCGTGCCGAACCGCCCACCAAGATGTCTACGTTGTAACCTCGTTGGACACGTTCGCAGGACGTGTTCTTCTGTGCGTTGTGAGGCATGCCGGTCTTTTCATCGTGGTAAATGCACATTCGCTGACGTCGCAAAGGCCATGGCGCGGGACCAGGAACGAGCCAGAGAAGATTCGCTTGGGGACCAAGATGCAGACGCCGATATTGATTTAGACGCAGGTGTGGATGCAAGTGCAGGCCCTGGTATTGAGCCTCTGCAATTGGAGGGTGCCTCGACTATGAATCAGGTCGTGGTCGATGCTGACTTGACGCCAGCGACAGCAGCCAGCGTCAGCGCCGGCGCCATAGCGACATCAGCAGTACCAGCAGTACCAGCAGTAGTGGCAGCTAGGAGGCAACCAGGCAAGAGCAAGTCACGGCGGCCACCATCGCCGACAGCCTCTAAGTTCCAAGCCCTCGATTTATCAAATATGTTTGGGGTCCTTGAGGAAGACCCACCACCTTCGCCCCCACCCCCGGTTCTGGCCGTGTCTAGCCAGGCACCCAGTCTGGGGGGGAGGGAAAGCGGCTCGCAAGTTAGCATAACCTTGTCTTCATGGTCGGACAGTGAGCACAGTCAGCAGTTGGATTTAGGGTAAATGGCTGTTTTTGATTACAGACTGTGTTGTTGGAATGCGCGTGGTGTGAATGGGAAGGTTGGTGAAGTGGAACTCTTAGGCCGTAATGCTGATATCCTGGCGTGTGTAGAAACTAAGCTGAAGCCGTCCACGAAGTGGTCGATACCAGGCTGGGTGTCACTCCGGGCTGATGGTCATTTTGGAAAAGGAGGAGTGTTAGTTTTGCTGCGTGAGACCATTCCGTTTCGTCATCTTGTGACTCCAGCAATTTCAGGACTTGACGTCGTTGCGTTTGAGGTGCTTTCAAGAGGGACCTGGGTGGGTGTCCTTTGTGCTTATGCTTCTTCGTCTTTTGCAGCTGCTACTTGGACTGCCTGTCTTCGTTTGCTTCCACCTAACTTTATAATTTGTGGCGACTTCAACGCCCATCATGCACTGTGGAGTTTGGGTGCGGCAAGGAACCACAATGGCTCTGTGATTGCGGATTCGCTCCTCGACTTTAACCTTGTCCTGTTGAATGGTTCAGAACCTACGTATGACAGGTGGTATGGCAATAGATATCAAGAATCCGTACTTGACCTCGTAATGTGCTCTGCCCAACTAGCTCCAAGCCTGGTGATGCGAGTCTCTGACGATAAGCGGGGGAGCGACCATGCTCCCATCCTGATCTCGGACTACAGGACGCCCCGCCCACTCTGCATCCCTTCCAACACCACGCCCAATGACCCTCCATGTGGTTCCCTTGGTCCAACGGATTATCAAGCGGTCTGTTCTGGGTTGTTTGCGTCTCGCCCCCGTGAGAAGAAGTCTGCGGCCACCACCAGTCTCAAGCCTCTGTGGTGGTCGCGAGAGTGTAGTCGTGCGGTGGCAGACCGTAGGAAGGCTTACCGTAGGTTCCAGCGCTTTAGGGTTCAAGAACGCTGGCTTCTGTACAGACAGAGTGTGCGTGTTGCTAAGGCCGTCCTTCGGTCCGCTAGGAGGAATGTTTGGAGGACCATTACTACTCGGCTCTGTCGCAGTACCCGAGCAGATGAGGCCTGGGCCCTAGTTTCATTGACGCCACCGAGGCGGACTCCAGTTTGGCTAACTCTCCCTGATGGTAGCGTCGTTGAAGGTGTCTCTATGGTAGAGGCAGTGAATGACCGCTTTGCCTCTGTATATGACGTACCTGAGCCCACTGTAGATTGGATTGTAGATACAGCTCAGGCTTTTGATGACCCGGCTTTCACGATGGTGGAATTAGAAGCTGCGCTGTCTAGGTGTAAGGATGGCTCCCCGGGAGTAGACCACATCATGTACAGGGACCTGCGGCTGGCGTCATTGGATGTAAAAAGAGACCTGTTGGCGTTCTTCAACTCAGTGTGGGGTGGTGGCACTGTCCCAAGCTCATGGCGCCAGGCGGTGTTGGTGCCCGTGCCAAAGGCGGGTCGCGATAAGTTTTTGATTACTACTTACCGACCAATTGCGTTGCTTTCGTGTGTGTACAAACTGTTTGAGCGTCTTCTGGCTTCGAGGCTTGTTTGGGACCTGGAGCACAGGCGGGTTCTCCACCACGCCCAATTCGGTTTTCGGCAGGGGCGGAGCGCGCAAGACGCAGTGCTGTTCTTGGAGACTGCTGTACGTGAGGCATGGTTGGGTGGTTCTGTTGTTTTAGCAATTTTCCTGGATATCCAGGCAGCCTACGATCGGGTATTCCTCCCTGCGGTGTGGTGTGCACTTGGTGAGTTAGGAGTCTCTGGTCAGATGATTGCTGTTCTGCGTGCAGTTTTGACGGACAGGTGTTTCTGTACCAGGATTGGCCGTGTTTACTCCACTCAGCATCGAACGTCTCGAGGCTTGCCCCAAGGTAGCTGCTTGAGTCCGGTACTCTTCGCTGTGCTGTTGAATAGTCTTCTTGTGCAAGTGGCGCCCCATGCGAACATTGCCGCCTTTGCCGACGATGTGGCGGTCTGGCTGGTGGGCCCAACGATGGCAGATATGGAAGCTGTGATGCAGACAGTAATTGTTGAGATTGAACGGTGGCTCCGGGACAGAGGGTTGGCTTTGGCTCCGGGAAAGTCCCAGGTGGTTGTTTACTCGAGGCAACCCATGCAGCCTGTGACCCTGTTAATTGCTGGAACGACTGTGGTCAGCTCTCCGGGGGCTCGCTATTTGGGCATATGGCTGGATGGGCGGCTGGATGGGTCGGCAGAGGCCATGAGTGTACGGGATGCAGTGGTCTCTCGCTCGAGGGTCCTGCTGCGGTTGGCTGGTTCAGACTGGGGAGCAAGTCGGTCAGTGCTGCGGTCAGTGTACCTGTCTTATATCCAGTCGGTTGTAGACTACCATTTACCCTTCTTGGTCACTGCGGCGAGAAGCTGCATCCAGCGGATCCAAACGGCGGTTAATACTTGTCTGCGAATTATTACGGGGTGCTCTCGCTCTACTCCAGTAGTGGCGCTCCATGTAGAGTCAGGAGTTCTGCCCCTAGTTCACCGAGTCAAGGCTCTCCTATTGAGGTGCTACATTCGTAATGTTAGTCGTGGCCCGCCTGACCCCCTTCACCGGATTCTTACGGAGTACGCGACCCTACCTCAACATTGCCTCTCTCGTCTGGGGACGGCTGGTGAAGCTGCTCGTCTGTTCCTCATGGCAAATGGGTCTCAATTCAAGGTAGTTTCCGCTTGGCCAGTGCTAGGACCGTCCATCCTAGCAAGCTTACTGGGATGTTTCTGTGTGGAGTCGTGTGTGCCTAAGTCATCTTGGAGGGCTAGGATTTGCAGGTGCGGGATGGATGCTATGTCTGTCTACTGTGCCGCATCGTATAGTGGTGGTTTTGAGGGTGGTCTTGGGGTCTGGGTCCCGGCAGTCAAGATCAGGAACTTTTACAGAGCAACGGCAGTCCCAAGCGTTCTGGTCGCAGAATTGATGGCAATTGCAGTCTCCCTCCAAGTAGTCTGTGACATTGCGCCTCAGAAGGCGGTGGTTTACACAGACTCACAGTCAGCTGTGCACTCCCTCTGCAGACATTCGCGATCCCCGGGTATGTGCCCACCGGTGGTTGTAGAGGTTCTTGCCACTATCTATGCACTTCAAGCAGCCAGAGTAAGTGTTTCCATCTGCTGGACACCAGGCCACGCGAATGTGCCTGGCAATGAGGCAGCTGACGAGCTTTCCAGGTACTATCGCGTCTCCCCGTGTCAGTCTATACAGGCAGCAGTGAGTCCGAAAGATTTGGGGAGTTGGTGTACGTCAGTAGCCAGTGCAGCATGGGAGGAAGATTGGTTTAGCAGTGATCGAGGAAGGGGTCTCTTTGCCATCCACCCCTCCATCACCCGCCCAAGAGAGTTGGACCATATACCAAGGCGTGCGTCAGTGTTGCTTTCGCGTCTACGGGTTGACCATTCGCCATTGAACGCATCAGTTGCTGCATGGTCGCGTAGGGATGGAGCTTGCATCTGTGGTGGCAGCCAGGAGACAAGAGAACACTTTCTTCTGCACTGCCCGCGATACACGACAGTGCGAGCTGACTGCCTTCCACCGGGTGAGGGCATACTGGAGCTTCTGGGAGCGAGCCCGCACACTGGCAGGAGCAACAGAGGACGTTTGCGTGCAGTGGCTGCTTTCTGTGATGGGACGGGACGTTTCCGTGTGGGGCAGTTATGTTAGGGTCGCTGCTACACTGTAGGTTACCACTTGTATTACGTTTTGGTGTTGTAATGTGTATAGGATAGATGGCCTGCAAAAGGCTACCGTCCTTAAATAAACCTAAACCTAAACCTAAACGATAACAAAGCTTTAACAATGATCGCATGGACCATTCTTTAAAAGTAGGACGATCAGTTGAAAAGCATTGATTTCAGTTGGCACATATCACCATAATTTTAAACAATGGTTCATTCTTTCCGCTTGGTTTCTCCTGCTAAATTGTCCATCTCGTCGGCTACAGTGGGGCAGATAACCTGGTTTGGGTTCGACTCGCTTAAATAAAATCAACAACTTTACGGATTAAGGATCTTCTTGATGTGATTCATGCCAGATGATAAGTTCCATTGTGAAGTAATAAACGCGTCACAATAAATTTAAACTTTTATGGTAGTTTTCTAAAGAATATTGTAAATCAGTATTGCCAGATCAAAAAATTGGTAAATAAAATTGACTATTAATTACAAGGAATTACAAGTATTTAAATTATCGTTCGGTAATTCGCTATTCATTACGCTATTCTGTAAAAACACCGTACTTAAAAAAACTGCAGTAAGAAGGGCCGCCCATAGGTCTAATGGGGCCTAAGGCTCCAAATTTTCTGTCGGCCTTCCCCTCACGCCTTTCTGTGGCATTAGTATGCCTAGGGCGCATGAGCAAGGATTTTTTACTTTTTTACATTTTTACTCTTTGAGGCATTTTCATGTCAGTTAGTAGTACTATGAGGAGGGACCTGTCGCAAACCAGGGTCTGTGTGCAACTGAACACACTAAACGCCCTTTTTACAGTTTTAATTTTTCTCCTGTGCCCCCTTGAAGCACGGTACTAGGGACAGAAGCCACACTTGCTCCCCCCTCTGGACAGCTCTGGAAGAAAGTAGCGAATAAATAAGGGCTCGAACGCTCTAGGTGACATGGCCACGCGGCCAGGTTGCTGCAGCCAATGAAAATAATTAGTCCGTGGTTTTACATAAACGGTAAGCATTCTCATTGGCTGCAGCGACATAGCCGCGCGGCCAGGTTGCCTAGTGCGTTCGAACCCTAAACATCCGTCGTAGCGGCCATTGCTTTTCACTGTAGTTATCGTATGATACGACGGGTGATTGGCTATTTGTTATCTAGTATTAGTCTTATCAGCGTTTCGTGTGAAACATGTGCATCAATCTAAAACTGGTATGTTGACGTTGATATACAGCGGCTGGTTCTGAAAGCTAAAGGTCTAATAAGCGGGAGGAGGTTTCCTGCCTAAATTACTTGGGAGGGAGGAGAGTAATGAGTTGCTGGCTATGCCCCTGTTGCTCACACAGTCATACAACAAAATATTGTCTTTAGTCTACGTAAATATGACAAAATCCCTTAAATTGAATTTGTGATGTTCGTTAACGGGTGCCTGACAATTTGGTCCCGCGACAATTTGGTCCCCGAGAATTTGGTCCCAAAAATTCGGTCCGGCAATTCGGTCTCAAAAAAGAGGGCCACCTACGACAATTTGGTCCCAATTCAAAAATTTCCCCAAGTTAGAAAATAACTAAAAATGCCAGCAAAAATTTAAGGACCAACTATTACAATCTTAAAATTGTTTAAAAAAAAATGAAATCTGATGTTGTGTGCAATGCCAGTTAAAAAAAAATTGAAAGAATGAATTAAAAAGAATATTTCCAAGAATGTTTTCATTAATCAAGAACGAAAGTTAGAGGTTCGAAGGCGATCAGATACCGTCCTGGTCTAACCGTAAATGGTGATCAGATTCCGCCCTACACTCTAAAAACTGTTGGGTCAAAAGTTGACCCAACTTGCTGGGTCATGCCTGTTGGGTCAAATTCAACCCAGCGTTGGGTTATTTCTGGCCTTGATTGACCCAACGAAAGTGTCATAATTGACCACAATGTAGTGGTCATTTTTTCAACCCAACCTTGAGTTAAAAATAACAATTTTAACTCTAAACAGTAAAAATGACGCATGCTCATGGATGTAATTATAGTTTACTTTTAACGAACCTAACTGTAGTGTTATTTGCTACACAAAATTGGGTTATTATTAATGCATTTGACCCAACTGTATGGTGAAATGAGCACCTCTTGCGGCAGCGTTTTGAATTAATATTTTGACCCAACCATAGGGTTATTAGTTACACAAAGTTGGGTTATTAC
>JAHWFP010165184.1:3480-17727 GCA_023313725.1 Lithobius niger | reverse complement strand
CAATCTCCACCAGGACCTCATTAATCACAATTGCGAAAAGCAGGGGGCTAAGACAGCTCCCCTGTGGAAGGCCCCGGCTTGAGCTAGCTACTGATGACCAGTAGCCGTTGACCCTGGTGACATATTGGCGCATCCCAAGAAGCGCACACACCGCGTTAATAAGACCCGGGCCCACCCCCATGCTTACCAGACTTCGGCGCACCCACTCAATGCTGACCGTGTCATATGCTGCTCGTATATCAAGAAACACAGCAACCACGATGTGACCCTGCAACCAGGCCTC
Source organism: Lithobius niger (assembly GCA_023313725.1). Classification (NCBI taxonomy): domain Eukaryota; kingdom Metazoa; phylum Arthropoda; class Chilopoda; order Lithobiomorpha; family Lithobiidae; genus Lithobius; species Lithobius niger. Next base: position 17,444 of record JAHWFP010165184.1, on the reverse strand, counting down.
ATAAATTCCAGAGAGGAGAAACATCACCGCATCCTGGGCGCTACGACCCGCCCTGTACCCGAACTGAGTCGGTGCAAGACAGCCATGGTACTCTAAATGACATCCAAGCCGCTTCACCAGCATCCGTTCATAAGCCTTCCTGAGATTGGACAACAGGGAGATAGGCCTATAATTCGTTACTAGAGAACGCGCAGACCCGGACTTATGAAGAGGTACAATAATAGTGAACAACCAGGCGTCCGGAACCATGCCACTGTGAAAAATGCCCTGGAAGAGCCTCACCACCTCACTGACAGCCACCGAGTCTAGCGTACGCAGAGTCCTGTAGGACACACAGTCGATTCCCGGGGCGCTACCATCCTTACACTTCGCCAACGCCGACAAGAACTCAGCATCAGCCCAGGGAACATCAGTTGGGGAACCATCTATGGCGCTCACAACCGGAGGAGGAGGAGGCAACCCAGTGGGAAGGGCGTAAACGCTTGAAAACCTGTCGCAAAAGGCATCCGCCATCCTTTCGCCCTTCAGAATCTCACCTGAACCACTCGACGGGTCATACACCCACATTTGAGAGACACGCTGTGAGCCATGAGTAACGACACTCCACGCCTGCACGAGAGACGCAGCAGAACATACACGACTGCAAATCCTCTCGGGAAATCGGTCCCGCTCCTTGCGAATTATGTATGATGATTCAGCAGACGTTCCCTGATAAACAAACCAAGTTTCGTCACATGGGTTCCTCTTCCAGCACCTGTACGCTCGTCGGCGATCACAGACTGCCCTAGAGCAAGCTGTAGTCCACCAGCGAGGTTGTGTTCTCCCCACACACTCGCGTGGGCAGCTGCCATTCTTGCATCTTGAAGCAACACGAGTTGTTTCCAACCACTCTTCCATTACACCGTTCGAGACTCGCGGGCGCTGCCGCACACATCGTCGCCGGGGATCTGTTCCATTGAAAGGTCGCAGGACCACAGGAAAGTGGTCGCTGCCTCGCTGATCATCGGACACACAGAACCGAAAAAATGTTTCAATCCCAGAGGAGCAGAGAAAAAAATCAAGGACCGATTCCTGAACCGAATTCCTCTGCCACCGCGAGAATGTGGGAGTACCATCATGAACAACACATAGGTCACTCTGACTAATACTGTTGCTCAAACGTCGCCCACGAGTATCAACCCTTTGAGATCCCCAATCATAGTGGTGGGCATTAAAATCCCCACACACTATGAGAGGTCGAGAGAACTGCCGGAACCAGGCATTCCACTCGCCAACTGTACGGTCACTCTTCACATGAAGCACAACTAACGTAACCCAACGGGCAAGCATAAACACCTTAACTGCACACACATCCAAGCCAGGAAACGCAACAGACACAGGGCACTGTACATACGGGACCGCCCATTTAATAAACATGCCGACACCTCTTCCTCCCGACACATAATCACACTGTAGAGAAGCAGCGCCATCATACGAGTTTAGGTTAGACTCCTGAACCCCTAAAATTTGGACATGCTGCAGAAGTTCCTCAATCTCTTGCATCTTATGTGCAGCACTCCTGGCATTCCAGGATGCAATAGAATAGGCCATGTTTACAAAATCTAACCTAACTAACAGTGACACCAACCTAACCTAACCCACTCCTTCTCCCACTCTTTCCTGACACGTCTGCATAGCATCATTCAGAACAATATTAGCGTCACCACTAACATCAGTGTCACTACTTATCGTAACAACATTGGCAAGACCCAGATCCACACTATCAACACTAAATGCAACAGCCTGACTCAAAGACAACACTTGTTCATTATCAAAACCACCGTAATAATTATGACCACTCCCGCAATCTTCATCCTGGTCAACAACGCACATCTCTGCATTCTCTACAGTATTATTCACAGGAACAACAAAATAATTATGATCACTCTCGCGATCACTAACCTGACTTTCGACGCACATTTCAGTGCACAAATCCCGACCACTGACACTTTCCGCACTACTCACAACACTCATAGAGGCATTCTCACTTGCACGATCACTACCGTCATCACGAGAACGACTACTCCTCTTCTTTTTCCGTGCTGGAGGTGAATCTCCTCTTCCAACACGACAAACACTCTCCGCCGTTGCACTCTCCGCAACCGCCGTTGCACTATTTTGCAGTAGTTTGGAGCCTGGCACCAAGGGAAGCGGCTCCAGCACAACTGGCTGAGACAGACTACTGGACACAGAAGGAACCGAGGGGCCAGAGGCTGCAGAGGGCTCGGTGGAAACAGAAGAAGCAGAAAGCACAGGAGGGACAGAAGAAGCAATTGGCACAGATAGTTGGACACGTGACACTGGCAAATTGCACACTGGAACTGTAGGCTCCTTACTTGGGACAACAAACTTGTCAACTCTAACCACTTCCCTGGCAACTTCTGCCCGCGCGGCACTCAAGTGTTCACATAGACGCCGCGGATCGAAGTATGTAGCGAAGGATGTGCAGTACAGGCTCGTGCACACGCGCCTGAAATGTCCTCGCATCGAGCACTTCAAGCATTGAGGAGGACGATCGGCTACAACGACGAGAGACGGCATCCCTCGAACCACACACACGTTGGGGACATCCTCAATGGTCTTAAATGGTTTTAGCCGGAAAGTAACAAGGCGAACCAAGGTGTCACATACCTCTTCCCCTCTGACGACCAGTCTCTCAAAAGAATGTGATTCAAGGGAACCAAAGTCCTGGAAAGCAGATGCAACGTCCGCCCTGGAGACACTGTGGGGCAGCCAGTGTAGTCGCGCATGGATTGGCTGATCGTGCAAATCATAAATGTCTACTGGGTGACCATTAACAACCATTTTTGCCGCGAACAACTTCTTCTTTGCAGCCGGAGACGCAAGCGTAACTTCAAACGCATTTCCGGTTTTCAGGACTCCAAAAGCCTCAATCTGACCTTTACCCACAACATCTTGCACATGTAAATACACTTGCGTGAGCGGATACGGCCTGCCCTGGTCTGCACACAAGAGAATCAGCGACTTAGTTTGGTCAGCCGACAACAAGCCACCACCATACTGCTTCTTGAGGGCCTGAATCCGACGAGAGTTATTCCGATCTGCCATGACACTCGACCGAGCATCATGATCTAAGGCAACTGACGGCCCCAACTTGTCCTTCACAGCCGTAGAAAACATCTTCCCTACTACCTGTAGCACTTCTTTGCGCTCGTCCTCTCTGTGCACAGCATGTCTGTCAGACAAATCACCCTCTCCCTTTGAGTGATCGCCATCTTGTTGATCACTGTGACGTTTTCCCTGAACAACAGTAGACACTGCACGAAGACCAAAAGTTTCAACCACTGCTTTCGTCAAACCACGTCTTTCAGCTTCAGCCACTACTTCATCAAAAACATCATCGTCAACTATGCCAGTATTGATATCAGACGATGTCAATAATTTCGCTCTGTACAAATCCCCAAGCAGGACATCAACGTCGTCCGCCATATTCTCGTCCAGGCTTTTTATCATTAACAATCAGTTTTTAACAATCGGATGTCTACAATGGGATGATCTACTGTTACTTGGCGGCGACACACTAGCGTGTGTCTAGATAGGCTGTCTAATAAATATTGGAGTTTGTTTTCTTTGGTAGGTTGCCTGTTCAAAAACGTGTGATGATAACTGTTGTTTAAAATTGTGATGATAACTAACTTACTTTGAAAGTTTAAACATCATCACAGTTTTAAACAATGGCAATACGAACGCTGGTATAATAAGACTTTTAGATAGATTAGATCCACCCAAAACCAAAACTGGTATAAAAACCCGCCAAGTTTCCAGAAACGGTCGGCCTTTGAAGGTAGTGATATCATTCCACCAGGGAAAGGCCGCCAAGGTTAATCCTATTAGCCAAATTAATCGTACATACTAATAGTTCGAAAGTTAAATGAAAACTAGAAGATTGCTACTAGCGGTAGCAATCTTCAAGTTTTCATTTAATGTCCAAAGTATTATTCGGTGCGATTAACTTGGCTAATAGGATTAACCTTGGCGGCCGTTCCCTGGTGGAATGATATCACTACCTTCAAAGGCCGACCGTTTTTGGAAACTTGGCGGGTTTTTCTACCAGTTTTGGTTTTGGGTAGATATCACAACTTTGATAGGACTGTGAACGTACATAAGGTTACACCGTCTGTTTAAGATGCTTCAATCCCATTTTTGCACACAATGGCTAACAATCGCTGATTTCGTTCGTTTTGCTCACTCAATCAGCGCACCCCTTCAGTTGTTTTGTTTATCCTTGAACCTTCGCCTTAATTTTTCAAGATTTCGTTCACATTTAGTCATGCAGAAACACCCGAAGATCGCTGTTACTAAAACAGCAGAACGCGAAGCACTTTTTTTTTGGATTATTAACAAAAAACCCTTTAGCTCGTGTATGCTCGTATTGTTGCGTAACCATCATCTAACGTGCATCCCTTTATTCTTACGCAATCCACGGCAACGTTAATGTTTCTTTATTTTGTCCTTCGTTACAGTTCTGTTTTTAGTTCGTCCAGGCTTTTACAGTAAATCTAAGGACCAGTCTTGATTGTTCAAGCCATTGTTGCTTAAAATCTTTGGTTGCAACTTGGAAAAGAAACGAAATTTAAATTCGCCGGTGGCTAATATCAAAACCCTCCCACGCATTTGTCCTGACCCCTACAACCCCCAAACCAACAAAAGGACCATGCTCAGATCACCATGCATCCGTGTGCAAAAGTTCAGGTTTGTAGGACTTCTCAATTTTGCGCTAACCATGAGCAAAACGTCTATGGGATTTAACATGGGAAAAATCTTATTAGCTAGCTAGCTAGCTAACTAGCTAGACAGTAACACAAAAACAACGTTATTGATGCTTCTTTTTCTTTATGATTGGTGGACACTCACCTTTAAATGTTGGTTTTTCTTAATCTATGACCCTTTCCCTTACATTTTCCACAATTTGAAACATTTCTGTCGCATTGGGATTTATCCTCAACATGTCAAAATAAGCTTTCAGTTGCTTACTGTTAACAGACACATGTCTGCTAGTGATTCGCAAATTCAAATTCAAATTCTTTATTCAAGAGCCGTGACCCTCAGTCGTACGCTCTCAACAAGATTAAGTTTACAGAAACAAAATACAACTAAAAAATAAAACATATTACACCAAAACATATTACACCAAAATCACTACTGAGCCACACTGCCCAACAATACACATCACACCCCCTGCTCCTACAACCTAACCCCTGTGTGCACACAGTAGTCCACTACCGCTTGTAGCCTAGCCCTGGCTGCAACGGCAGACACACACTCCAGGAGAAGCTGGAAAGTCGGATGGGAAACCATCCACCTTGACAACACTCGACGTTCCCTGACATACCGTCTACAAACTAAAAGGAAATGCTGCGGTGTTTCGTCTACCCCACATACACAACACAGTGGAGAACGTACCCAACCCAATCTATGTTGGTGTGCCCGTAACAATGTGTGACCAATGCGTAGTCGACTCAAGAGACAGGCCTTCCAACGCGGGAACCCATTAAGCACCGACCGTTGATCACATTTCGGGTGAATTGCAAACAAACCCCTCCCACATGGCGCCTGTCGCCACTGCTGCTCCCATTCCCGCCGAAGCCATTCACGGACGAGTTGCCTCCTGAATTTCACCGACAAGACCAAACCCACTTCTTCAACCCCTCCAACTACTGCTTCCTTAGCCAACATATCCGCCATCTCGTTCCCCTCAATCCCCGAGTGGCCCCGCACCCACCGGACGACAACACTCCCCAACTGAGATGCCAGCCAGAGTTTCCAGACAACAGTAAAAACCAGAGGATCCCCTACTTCCAGATGGTCGATTGCCCGCCTCAGCAAACCGATTCCCGCCTGTGAATCCGTCACAATGGCAAAAGATGGAAGCTGCAGGTCCAAAGCTACATCCAATGCTACTGACATGGCTGCCAGTTCACATACCGTGCTTGACGCCACCGCGGTCAGATGACGCTTCACACACAACTTCAGAGATGGTATCACTACCCCCACCCCACCCTCTGGCTCAACCCTCTGAAACGAAGTGTCACAATAGACCTCACACTCCGCATGTCCCGGAGTAAACACTCGCGCAACTCCTGGACACCACGCCCACAGACTAACAGGACACACGCGCTGAACATCCCATAGCCTAAGGCGAAATGCTTCTTGTAGAAGCAACACACCATGTCCCGCGGCACCTAACATGCCGCACACTCTACTATCAAGGCTCCTATAGTCATGGAGGATCCTCCCAACCGGGTCGTCTCCGCCACGACTAATATTCCGCATACATAGAAGGACCAACAGCTCCTTCGCACGGGAGCGCAGTGGGGGCTCGCCACACTCTACCCAAAGCGCTTCAACAGGCGAAGACACCAAACAACCAGATACAATCCGCAGGCACTCATTGATAACGACCTGCAGCGCCGTCACATGACGTCGTACTGAGCAGAGAAAGGGCAGGTGGTAGTCTAGTACCGAACGCACAAAGCCTCTAAACGTCGACAGCAGGGCACCTCTGCAGACAGTCTTACTCCGTGCTAACACACGCAATATAGAGCATCTTGCCCTGACCCTAACACGAAGAGCGCTCACGTGGCCGTTCCATTCAAGGCGTTCATCAAGAACTACTCCGAGATAACGCACCGTAGGTGTCTGCTGCACGACAACACCATTGACAACAACAGAGGCAGGAGCACGGCTCCTTGCTCTCGTACGAACAAAAACAACCAGCTCAGTTTTCGCTGGAGCAAGTTGCAAACCCCTGTCAGCAAGACGCGCAACAGCCAAATCCAGAGCCGCCTGTACATGAGGCAGTACTTCTGACACAGACGAACCCACAAACCACATCGCAACGTCGTCTGCATAACAGACAATGTTAGCAGACAGACTGAGCTCCTGCAGCACATCATTGATCGCAACGGCAAACAACAACGGACTCAAACAGGAACCCTGCGGTAGGCCCCTGTCCGAGACAGCCTCAAAAGACCAGAAACCATTAACCCGCGTCACGAACCGCCGCTCCCCTAACAGAGCAACAATAGCAGCCGTCAGGCATCCACCAACACCCATAGCCTCGAGAGCAGCTCTGACCCAGTCAATTCGGACTGTGTCGTAGGCGGCTTTGATATCAAGGAACACGGCAATTGCTACATTGCCATGTGCCCACGCCTCATGAATACCAGTCAACAGATACAGAACCGCATCTTGAGCACTGCGACCCGGTCTGTATCCAAACTGAACCGGAGAAAAACAGTCGTTATATTCTAAATGCCACTCCAACCTCCTGACAAGCATTCGCTCATACACCTTTCTAACACACGAAAGAAGCGCAATCGGCCGATAATTAAGTAGGCATGACCTAGTGAGCCGCCTTTTTATCATTAACAATCAACTTTTTAACAATCGGATGTCTACAATGGGATGATCTACTGTTACTTGGCGGCGACACACTAGCGTGTGTCTAGATTAGATTCTTTATTGAGCCAAGAACAAAGATGTGGCCTTCAAGCCATGCGCTCAGTTTATCCTACTTACAAGCTAACTTGCAGCTAAAGAAAACACCACTTTACAACAATGAAAACGGTAAAAGTAGGATGACAATTCTTTTAATTATTGTACTGTTTGCTTCAACGACATGCCGTTTTCCTGTGGTAATCAAATCAAATCAAATCAGCGACATGGTTAATAAACTAACCTTGGTTGCTGGTTGGATACCGTTGAGTGAGTTTTATATTAAGTGATATTTGAAAAGTGATTGCTAAGGTACGTGACTATACACCATGGTAACTAAACTATGGAAGTTGCAACGTAGAAAATAGACTGGGAATCTATCATTGCCAGGAAAATTTTAAATACAATGCAGGTCGTGAGCACACGGTCAACTCAAGGAGGAAAAAAGGAAATTTTTTCAAAGAAGTATGTCTTAGTAATATGCCGAGTTTGATGGTTACGCTAGACATATGCTTGTGTGAAGCCACCAAGTAGACGATCGGCCAAGTTAATGAGATTAATTGTGATTGAGTGAGCAATTCCAGCTTCACTGCGTCATCAAAATTAACCTCAGATGTGGGGCAACTCAAGGAGAATGCTCCAGATTGAGTGAGCGAAGCGAACGCAAATCATTGTTTGTCAGTCAGTGCGCTCAAAAAATGGGATTGAACAAACTTAAGTATGTGAAACATGGGCATACCAAACCACATCAGTTTGGCTAATGTAACGGCTAATTGGGCAATGGCAAATGTGAAAATTACGTATGAGAAAATTTACAGACATAAAATACCTCCAGACAAAAAAGGTACAGGTGACGATTAGACCGTGGGATTCTTTGTATTCACAGGCCTATGAAAGGTGTGATATCCACCCAAAACCAAAACTGGTATAAATGAAGCCGCCAAGTTTCCAAAACGTGTCAGCCTTTGAAAGTAGTGATATCATCCAATCAGGAAAAGGCCACCAAGGTTAATCCTATTAGCCAAGTTAATCGCAACGAATAATACTTTGGACGTTAAATGAAAACTTGAAGAATGATACCGCTAATAGCAATCTTCTAGTTTTCATTTAACTTTCGAATTATTAGTAGGTGCAATTAACTTGGCTAATACGATTAACCTTGGTGGCCTTTCCCTGGTTGGATGATGTCACTACTTTCAAAGGCCGACACTTTTTGGAAACTTGGTGGCTTCTTTTATACCAATTTTGGTTTTGGATGGATAAAACATACTCGAAGCACAATAATTTGCCGAATTAACGTTATAACACACGCTGTTGCCTTAGAGCTCCCTGTCAATTGTTACACGGTAATTTTCGATGAAGGGGGATAATTTTGCTAGGTAATTTTTAAAATCTTATGTAAACGTCACACTGCAACAAACTCATGATCGCATTCAATTATTGCACTTTCGTTCACTGCTGGCATTGTTTATGTTTCACGGGATATCGTTTAATCCATATTCTGTTATAAAGTGGCTTTACAATCAAAATAAAATATTATATTTTTTTTGTGTACTAGTTTTAATAGTTTCAAAATTTTGCTCCTATACCGCTTTATAACAGTATGATTTCAGCAGTGTTACGTTCCGCATTACTGAATTTATTTATCCACTAACTGTTTACTCATTTGTTTATATAGCTAATATCTAAAAAAAAATTCTCTGGGTTAGTAGTATTATTTGTTAAATATTTTGAGTGTAGTGATGTAGGATATCGTTTTATGTGACTTTAGTTTATTTTCAATACGCACAAATTGGTTGCAACTACGGTATAAGCAGCAGTAACCAAAAACGCGATCGTCGTAAGGCGGAAAATTAGCCATCCTTGAGATGCTTCACTTCAATACTGCATCATTCATTCGGCGCTTACAATGGCGTCCGATGAAGGACGAGTGGTGGGTGATAGTACACCTTTCTAGGCTCCAACTTCGGTTATTACTAGCTTAATTCGTAAGTTGCAGCATTTCATAGTATTTTAAACGGACAAGTATGTATGCTGTAGGCAAGTTAAAGCAACTGGAAGAAATAGTCTGTTCGATCACGAAAACACCGCCTCGTAGGATGCCTCCGACATCGCCATCCTTCCAAGCGAGAGAACGACCAATCAGAGGGCGCGATTTGGCTGCCTATGCTGAACTGTTTATGAAAGAAATTATGCAGCCCGGTCACAAAAATCGACCCACAGTGAAAAAAAGCACTGTTGTTACGAATGCCCACGCTTTCATCCTGCTAAACTGTTCTCTCATCGTCGTGGGGCAGATAACCCAGTTTGGGTTCGTGCTCCCTAAAAACCCAGTTTGGGTTGTTGCCGCCTTCCCCCTCCCTCCCGTTTTTTATACCAAGTCTGTCATCGGTATAACATGTACTTTCGAATAAAAGTACAACTAGCCTATTACAGCAACTGGGTGATGTGAACATCTATTAACGTTACTCTGCATTCTAGCTTAATTCCGAAATATCTCTTCGGCGAACAAGGTAAGTGAGAAATTACCCCATCAAATAACAACGAAAATATTGTTAACATTAGAAGTCTTGGAACGTCGTTTAGCTTATATTGTTAAATAAATACAGATGCAAACCTGTTTATGTTGCCTAACATTGGCCGTGTCAGTATGACTGAGCGGTAGAACGTCGGCCTTTGGTCTCTAAGGTCGTAGGTTCAATTCCCGCTCAGGTTATCTGACATTTAAGTCCAAAAGGCAACCTAAATAGGTTTGGATCTGTATTTATTTATCATTTTCGATCCAATTGACTTTCCGTCTTGTTTACAATTAATATAATTAAAGTATTGTTGCTCGACTCAGAAGTTCTCTTTCGGCAAACAATGTAAATTAGAAACTGCCCCATCATCGTTCAAAGGAAATGAACATCTACGAATAACCCCTTCATAATCTTAATTCTTTTGTTTGTTTGTGTGTCTTTTATTAGAATTGTCTGTGTAAGTAACGATTCGAACTGTCTTTTCAACAAAGATGCGCAGTACTGATGATGTCATGTTTTTCCGCGTGACAATATTTTCATGCAAACGATATCTAGCCCCTGGATCAAACTAAAACTAATGAAAGCTTGGGCGACTGCTAACGGGAAATCACAACGCACTATAAAACTGACCATATAAGGGCGGCTGCCCTAGTATTACTAATACTTCTACTAGTACTACTACTACTACTAATAATAATAATAATAATAATAATAATAATAATAATAATAATAAATTTTATTGCATTTTCAAAGGCTCGAAGTTTTAAATAAAAACTTGTGAGAGCTGCAATACATACAATAAATAAATAAATAATACATTTAATACATAATAAATTACATAATATATACAAAATGGTTAAATATGTACAAAAATGAATTAACTTACAATAAAATCCGCTGTTAAGTTAGTTTAGTATTTTAATATTTAATAGTTATGTCCTATTCGTCTAACAGCTGTCTGTGAGAAACTTTAATTTTTGTAAGAATTTACGAGTACTTGTTTTAATTCTTTTTTCAAAATTCCTTTGCTTTGATAGTTTAATATGTTAGGGTCCAATTTATTGAAAATGTGTGGAATGTAATAGGGTTTGTTTCTTAGTCCATAAGCATTGTTCCACTATGGTATTCTATATTTCTGTGTTTTTTTCCTTAATCGTTTGCTTTTGTTTTCATCATAATTTTTGTGTGTATTTATGTAGTAATTCTTTATTATAATAATAAGAATAATAATAATAATAATAATAATAATAATAATAACAATAATAATAATACTTTTTATTAACTATTACAATTATTACATTGTAATCCTCGAAGCTATTGAAAATAGCTTGTGTGAGTTTCTAATACATCATATTCAAAAACACAATACATTTACCATTATTAACACTTTGCACAAGGTGGTATTTTATTTTTGCTTATTAATATTTTCAGTGTACTTTTAAAATTCTCATATATTTTTCTCTGAGTATTAGTTTTAGGTCGTTTAAATTTTGATATTCCAAAATCTCTTTTGTTAATTCATTAAAGATTTTCGGTATATACCACGTTCTATTTTTCTTACCGTATGTATTGTTCCATCTCGGTAGTAGGAGCATTTCTCTATTATGTCTTAAATTAGTTTTCTTGTCTTTATTATAAAATTTAAATTGATTTTTGTAGTAATTTTTTGTAAGTATAACATAGTTTTTGAGTTTCACAATTTTCAATATCATATGTTCTTTATATAAATCATCAGTCCTTTTTTTTTGTTTTTTGTTTCCAAATAGTACTTTGATTATTTTATTTTGTTTTTTTTGCAATCTTTCTAATAAATAGTCTGATGTTAATCCATATAGTTCTATTCCATACCTCATGATGCTTCCAATCCAAGCATCATATAAGATTTTTTTAATTTGTTTGTTTAATATGTTTCGCAATTGATACATTTGAGGCATCACTTGTCTTATTCTTTTTATTAACTGTAGTATATGTGCTTTGAAATTCCAATTTTTTCGATTTCAATCCCTAGATATTTTGCAGAGTTCTTGTTTTCTAATTGGGTACATTTTTGATCGCATTATCTTTGTCACATATTCCAACTGTAGTTAGATTTTTACAATTTCCATAGTGTTTAACTATCCAAGTATTTTTGTTTTTATTCATTTTTAGTACCGTGATATGTAATTGAACTATTTTTTCCTTGCTTATAAACAGCTCGTTTTCAACAAACAAGTTATTTAGTACGTTATTTAGTTGTAAATTTGATACCATTCTTTCGTATTTGTAATGTATTGATATTAATATTGTGTCATCCACATATAATAATACATCTGTGTTTTCAAGGTTGTTGGTTATATCATTTCTATAAATTAAATACAACAGTGGTCCTAATACAGATCCTTGAGGGACTCCAAATGTTGTATCATTTATATCACTATTAAATAAACAACAGTACAACTGCAAGGAATATTTTAAATATTCCTTGCAGTTGTACTGTTGTTTTCCTATTGTTTAAGTAGCTTGTTATTATATTATAAATTTGTCCTCTTAGTCCTAATTTTTTGCATTTATTTAATAAGATATTTTTGTCAAATGTATCAAATGCCCTTTGTAAGTCTACTAAAACAACTCCAACGTATTTCCCATCATTTAGTGCGCCAGTTATTATGTCGTTTAGGTCTATTAAAAGGTCAGTTGTACCTTTATTTTTTGTATATCCATATTGGTTACTGTTTAATACTTTTATTTTATCTAGAAAGTTTCTTATTTATTTTGAAAAGAATTTTTCTATTATTTTGTTTATTATCAAGAGTAAAACTGTAGGTCTGTAATTATTTTTATCAGTTTTTATTCCTTTTTTATACACTGGTCTTATTACTTGAATTTTTAATTTATCTGGCTAGATCTCTTTATCTATCATTACATTTATCAATTTACAAATCGCCTTTGCTGTGTTTTCTTTAGTTTTTTTAACGTGTTCTGTTTGTATTTTATCAATTCCAGTTGTGTGTTTTTTTTAATTCGTTAATTAAGTGTATTACTTCTATTTCACTTGCATATTCAATAAACATTGTTCTCTGTGAAATATTTTGTTTTATCTTGTTTGTTCTTTTCCTTATTGCTTTATAATAACATCCTTTTTTTTTATAAATTTCATGTTCTTCCTTAAAACTATCTTTCAATTTTGGCACCTGATTTGAAAAAAACATTATTGAAGTTATTTGTTGTTTCTATAATAGTTTCCTCTTTAAATGTATTTGTAACATTCTCGTCAATGTTTTTTCTTTTATTTTTCTTGATAAGCTCGTTTATTACCTCCCATACTGTTTTTTTGCTTTGTTGTAAGCCTTCTAGTTTTTCTTTATAGTATCTTTGTTTACACTCTTTAATTTTCTTCTTTATTTCATTCTTTTCTTTTTTAAAAGTATTGACTAATTCTGTATCAATCAATGATGATTTTCTTATTTTGTTCCATAAATCATTTTTCCGTTTTATTTTTACAATTAATTCATCTGTTATCCATTCTTTTCTTTTTCTATTTTCGTGTTTATTTGCATATCGGTTGTTTAACTCATTTTTTTTATTGTCTTTTTATTTTTAATATTATTTGTGTATATAATATTTATTTGGTTTTGTATTGTATTGTAAATCTTATTAGGACGTGTCAATCCATCTAGCACTTCCCATTTAATATTATTCATCTCCTTTATGATTTCTTCATCTTTATATTTAATATATTCACTCTTAAAGTTTGTATCCTTATCTTTTGTTTTAACCTTTCCTCTAGTCCACATCCAGCACTTAGTCATGTAATGATCAGAAATTTATTCTAATAATGTTGCTCCTCTAGCTTCTCCTTTATTATGTTTGATAAAAATATGGTCAATGCATGATTTGTGTATCTGATTCTGTCCATTTTTAATGGTTATTTCTTCTCTTCTTGGAGAATCACAGGGCCGTAGCTACCGG
>JAHWFP010165181.1:523-16772 GCA_023313725.1 Lithobius niger | reverse complement strand
GTGTAAAATTTGTGTTAGAAGTCCTTAGCAAAACATGCATATAATGATTCGATACTGGGTCAGATTTCTGGATGATGTGTGCTTTTGAGTTTCACAAAGGTGTGCTAATAGATCTAATTCTTTATTATTTGAACATTTTTGATAAGTCAATTCAGATTACAGTGGAAAAGTTGACCCAGACTAGCTTTCTTTGACTTTTAGGTGTGCAGGAAAATAGACAGGAGAATTCTTGTTACTAATACCAGAAACCACCCAAACCACATTAATGGGGGATTGAGCCTTCACGACATGTCAACAGCTAGGTCATTAGCACCAACCTCAGTCACAGTGCAGTTTTCTGGGTAACCACCATGTAACACATTACAGGGTTGTTAAACAAACCCCAAAGATAGATCTCATCATATATCTGTACCTCCTACATAAATTTTAAAAAAACATTAGGTAGGAGGACGACTCATTGCCCTATTCTCTTGCTAAGTCTAGCTGAAGATGGAAATAGTGATGAACACCATGAGGATGGTAACATGCTACAAGCATACGATAAACCGAAATTCTCTGGCAACACCATTAACACTGAGGAAGTATAACCACTCAAAAGGAAGCATGTAAGATTGGTGTGACCAATACATAGCCAGGTTGACACCACCTCTTGTTGGCTGCAGCGACAATCCCAGTGCCACACCTAGGAAATGCTTTTAATAGCCCACAACTTATTGCCTTCTTGTTTGTCCCACAATGCTTTCCAAGCAGCATGCAACCTCAGATGCAGAGTTGGAGAGGCATAGGCAAAGGAAAGGAATAGGCATCCACCCATGCCTATTGAAACTCCTGAACGACTACTTCATGACCACGTGCACCAGTGAACAATTTCTATAACTACTTTGGTATCATCTTTGGATTAGGCCTCCACCACTGGCCATAGCAAGTGGTGGATCGTGCCTGCTTTAAGCCTTCTGGACGTCAACTCTACTTCTACCCTACCTTAACCCTACTTCAACTTTTCTTCTAAACCCTTTATGAACCTTTTCTATCAGCTTTAGCTACAGTTTCATGAACCTTTGGTAAGCATTGTAGTTATTCCTAAAATATGCCTACTTCAAGTTAATCCTATTTTTAAACTAATTTGAATTGTGTTTGAATTTTCAACATTGCTCTCGTGCATTAGACCTGAGTTTAAGCATTTTTCAAACCTTTTTAGAAAACTCTTGATTTTACAGGGTTTTCAAGAAATTTATTCATGCTATGGTACTGTTCATAACCCTTGTATTATTCAATATGCCTAATGTTCTTCAGCCTAGTTCTCTTCAGCCTCGGGTCCTCAATAACCTAGTATTCTAATCTTACAGAAGGCTAATGCTTAATTTTATGTTATAGCTTAAAAGAGTGAACAGTA
The DNA here is from genome assembly GCA_023313725.1 of Lithobius niger. Lineage (NCBI taxonomy): Eukaryota > Metazoa > Arthropoda > Chilopoda > Lithobiomorpha > Lithobiidae > Lithobius > Lithobius niger. The sequence continues at coordinate 15,379 of JAHWFP010165181.1, read as the reverse complement.
ATTGAATTTTTAACATCATTCAAGAACAACCGTGTGCTGCGCTTATTATTTTATTTTAACCCAAGTATTATTTTGGTGATTCTAAATTTTCTATTGAAAATTCAATACATACTGTACAATTCTCATTCATTTTAAGCCTCTTTTTTTTAAAAATCTCATTTCATTTAACTTCAAGATCTACTAGAAGCGATCTAGCCTAGTTAAACTGTTTTCAAATACAAATCCGTATTGGAATATATCACAAAAACTGGCAAATAGTTATCACGAATTACGTTATCACCTGGAATCTTTTCTGATGGATCAGTATGCGGTCTTTTCACCCCAGAGCAGAGAGCAATTTTACAGCTTATAATAACTGTGCTTGCAGATCGTGAACGAGAACGTTATCACCAACTGTGTGAACAATTTCATGATCATCATCAAGAACAGTTTGTGCAAACGGAAATAGTTGGCCTCGTTGCAACTGTAATGGCATTAACAATTGGAATTCTTCAATCCTAAAAATCTTGTTGATAGTCCTGGAAATTATGAAAATTCAAGAAATAAACCAGTGTTTTGTTGAAACCAAACAAGTATTGAGAGGTTTGGTAGGCAGACAATTTGGGAGTCCTTTAACAGGACAAAAAACTCGCAAGGCATACAACAACACCGGTATTAATTTTAGACACCATATTCTAGACCATGACATCACACTTTCAAGATTGCCACATGCAGGCTTTGTTGATGTGGGTTTCGCACATTGAAATTTTATATTTTGTGTATTTTATGACCAAACTCTAAAGTACGGTGTCGAAAATTATTACTGTGGTTATTGTATGTCTTCCGAGTTTTTTGCCCTTACAGCTCACAGTAAACTGATAAATTTTAAAATAGATTTGGTTAAGTACAACCAGTTCAAAATCCAATTGAACACTTTTCAAAATTAACAAAGACTAGGGCTACAGTTAATACTGTTTCAGTTTTTGCAGGAACTATTACTAAAACTAGAACTGCTAATGCTTCTAATACATCTTCATCCTTACAAACCTAGTGTGATGTATGATGGTGGCTGCATACATCTTGTGGGCTCTACTAATGCATGAGTAACAATAAGAACAACTGTGCTGTAGGCTAACACTTGAAGGACGTTTATTACTGATCATACATGGCTTTAACATCTGGAATAGACATGTGATATAGAACGTGTGGCAGAGAGAGTGTATGGATAGACCCTAGGCTATGGCAGTACTGTTAAAGTTGGGGAAGGTGAACAACTAGGAACTAAAATGGCTACTCATTGTGGTGCCTGTATGACGACACCACAATACAACCAGCGAAATTTAAAAAGAGCAAATAAAACTTTGTCTAGCTGAAAATAAAATATCCATTATTTTGAAGACATGTATATTAATTTAGTCACTGCCTACTTTAAAGTTGTATTTTATTAAGTAAGAAAATGTGTTGCTTCCAAAGAAAAAACTAAACATTTTGCGAAAGCTGTAACCCCCCCCTCCCCCTTAACTCAACAAACTAATTAAACTGTCTTCATGAAGTCCATCTGGTAATCATTAATTTCAATCTGCCACTTGGAATGGATAATTTTGGTAATTTTTTGTAGTGTTTCCTTCCTTTTGATTTTCTTCATAACAACAACTGCTGTTCGCAACTAAGCTGACCATGTTGCAAACATTTAGCTGCTATGTGACATCTGTCATTTTCTCGTTACAGATGCTGTTCGCTCATGCCAGAGGCTGTTTTAGCTCCCAAAGCAGTTGTCCGGTCATGAAGGAAGTATTTACATGAACGAAGAAAAGAAAATATGTTTAAAACTGAGAAATCAGTTTTTCTAACAATAAACTGTAAACACTACATGTTGCCAACCACAGCTAATATTTAAAATATACGCGCACATGTTGCGATCACCGCACAAGTTAAAAACAACCCCCAATTCGGTTGACGGAGAACTGATTACGAACACTAATATTAGCCTACGAAACTGGTTATTTTTTTTATTAAAGATTGAGCTTGTCCGGAGCTCGTTTCTGTCGTTTTGAACGACCTAAAGGTTTGGGAGGCTGCAGTGTATCATCTGCACGCGGTGAAGATGGCACAACCTTACGTTTTCTCAGTTGGATTTTCACCTTATTGGGCTCCGATGGCAGTTTTGTAGGAGACTGCCTTGCAAATAAAGGAAGCTTCAGACCACCTGTCGCTCCAATATCTCACTGGGAGGCGCTGAAGTTTTGCGACGTGGCCTGATCATTGGGAACAATGTCGTCATCGGACTCGCCCACTGGCTGTGTGTGAGGTGATTTCGCTTGGATTGTGCTGACATCTGGTGTCGCAACTCGTAAATTGTAGAGTGAGGTGTTTTTGATTGGTGTTAACACCGGCATAGCAACAGTGGTACGCCGTGATTGGCTTAATGACTTTCTACGACAATTTGAATGCTTGGAAATTACGTGCTCGTGACATGCTGCACCAACAGAAAACAGCTTCTTCAGAACTGAGTGGTCTCTCGTATTAATGCCTTTATTATTCATGCTGGATTTAGTGCTTTGCACAACTTATCAACGACATCTTCTGTACTAATTCAACGGCGCAATTGATTGCGATGTTTACGCATATGAACTTGTTCTTCTGTAAGTACAACAGAAACCAAATGTGATAGTTTATTTTTGATAGAACCAATAGACCATCGCTTGGAATTTGTAGTGCTATAATCACGCTATCAGATTTTATCGCCAACTTGATAGTTAATCGACGCACGGTGTTGAGAGCTTTTAATCAGTTTTTGTTGATTTCTTTTCATAACGGACACAGGGTCAGGATATAGCAAACCCAATCTGTATTTTATTTCTCTATTAAAGAATAATTTACCAGGTGTAGCTTGGGTGGTAGAACCTATCGTGATTCGTTAGGATAATTAGTACGCATTTATGCTTTCCTGTATTGAGGATCCTTCCCGCCGAGCAGTTTTATAAACACGTTTGAAATTCCGGTCATAGATTTCTGCTAACCCGTTAATTCACGGCATGAAGGTCAGTCCTGTTAGGTGCTGAATTCCATTAACAGTTAACCAGGATGTGAATTACTTAGAGGCCCATTGCGGGCCGATGTCACTAACCAAGGAATCCATTAAGCCGTATTTGGCAATGTGGTTATTCAAAATTCCAACAACTTTAGCTGAAGTGGTAGTTTACATCTTATGAACGAAAGGAATTTTGCTATGAGCGTCAACAAAAATTAGGAACACATAATTGTCCATCGCCCCTAGGAAATCAGCATGATAGAATTAGGCTTTTGCGGATACTCCCAGGTATGCTTGGGTCCTGCAGATTGAGTGTCCTTAAATTCTTGGCAGTTAGTACAGGATTTCAATTTGTTTTCAATATCTGCGTCAATAGAAGGCCACCATACCTTAGACCTAGCCAAGCTCTTTAATTTAATGATACCAAGGTGTGAGCTGTGCAATCTTTCAAAATTTGTCTTCTTAAAGCTATCGGCACGACGATTCTGAATCCCTAAAAAAAAAGAGTAACTTCCATCGAGATTTCGTTGCGGCGTGTGAAGTAAAGCTGCATGTCAGGATTATCACACACTTCAGGCCTGCCGCGATTAACGTAACGGTATACTTTGGATAATAATTTTCAAGCTTGCTTTCAATAACCAAGGCCTCATTAAGCACTGGTAAGTTGGAGATTGTTTCCAACGCTAGTACATTGTACTGTTTTTCTGCTTCTTCAAACTCCCTCTCATTAGGAAGGGGAAGCCTGGATAGTGCATCAGCTGTTAATTCTGTTTGCCGGGTATGTGTTGAAAGTCGTAATCATAAGCATTTAGCATAACTGCAGAACGTTGCACATGTGTGGGATACCTTTTTAGGCCCCTAAATCCATATTAAAGCCTTCTGATCAGACTGCAATATGAATCTCTGACCGTAAATGTATTCATGGAACCGCTTAACTCCCCAAGCCACACTGAGAGCTTCATGATCAAATTGACTACAACCCTATTCGGTTTTGGGTAGCTTCCGCAAAGTGCAAGCTATTGGGCGTGGTTCACAGTTAGGCATACTATGCACAAGGCACGCCCCAACCCCATTAGGTGAGCCGTCACAAACAAGTTTCAGTTTTAACTTTGGATTGTAATGGACCAAAACTTTTGATTTGATAAATAGTTCTTTTACTTTTCTCACAGCTTGTTCACATTCAGTCCCCGATGTCCACTTTACTTTAGGGCTCAACAACCGGGTAACAGGGGAAAGAATATGAGCAAGGCTAGGGACATATTTGGAGTAATGATTCACGAATCCCAAGAAACTTGCAGTTCTTGAATACATGTAGGATTCGGTGCGTCTGTGACTGTTTCTATCACCTCAGGAAGTGTATGCAGGCATTCGTCATTAATCATATGACCTAAGTATTTTAGTTCAGGCTGCGACAGCTTATACTTATCGATCCTATGCATAGCCCCCACATCCTGTAAAGCAGTTAACAGCTGGTGTAATGATTCGTCGAGTTTTTCCCCCTTCCCGCCCACGAGGATGTCATCATAAATGATGAACATTTGGGGATTTTACTCGTGATTTGCATCATGCCCTCTGGAAAATTCCAGGACTAGACTCAAGGCCCAGAGGTACATGAAGCCAGCGAAAAAGATCTAGGGGAGTATTTATAGATAGTTAATGCTCCTTGCGATTCAGGATCTAATTCTATTTGCAAAAAGGCATCCTGAAGATCGATAAAGCTAAATCTGTCACTGCCTGCTAATTCGCTGAAATGTTCTGCAACTGTGAGAATTGGATAATGGTCCACTTCCAACTGTGGATTTACGGTGGTCCTGTAATCGTCAATAATTCTAATGTCGCCGTTAGCCATATGAACAATCACGATCGGAGTCGACCATTCTGAGGTTGCCACAGGCTCTAGGATTCCTAGGCTTACCAAGGGCTGAATTTCCTGATTAACCTTCTGTTTAAGTGCCAAAGGGACAGGGTGAACTCGACAGTACACAGGTTTTGCGTCGGCCTTCAACTGAATCTTGGCTTTGAAGTTTTTGAATTTACCCATACCATCAATGAAAAGTTCGGGGAAACCTTTAACTATTCCAGCAGTGTCAACCGGTGAAATCTTGCTTTAATCTGTTTGACTCTTTTAACTTTTGTCTGTAAATCATAATATGGTTCAAAGTTAATTCTAAAGATTGAAAGTGAATCTTTCCCAATTAATGCAGGTTTGTACATTTTTTAAACTATAGCATCATAGTATTCAGTTTGACCATTAACAGTTACCTTAAGACTTACTGTGTAAATCGCTTTCTCCATCCCTTTAGTGTATGAGTGGATGGAATACGGACCGAGCTTAAGTGAACAATCCGAAAAGTATTTTTCATGCCACTCAATCGGTATTATTGTAGCATCTGCCCTGGAATCCAGCTCCATTTTAAGCGTAATTCCATTGAGGTAGACAGGCATAATCGATTTGTGGATTTTCAAGGAGTCAACAACTATTACTATTTTGTTTGTTGCTACAGGAATAATGAATTGGTCTGCAGCCCCGGACAGTCCTACCGTATTATTTTGAAGACAATAATCGTCCTTGGAGTCACATTCCAAAACAGACTCATAATTCCCGGGCTCTCCTTCTGACTCACTATCGGTTTCACGTTCAATCTTGTGGACTTTCTTTTTGTAACTGTATTTCAATTTACTTCTGGGCCTACCCTAAAAATTTGAACTCGTGCTTTGTTTTGAGTATTCAGCAATCTTGGACGTTTTTGAATTGTTACTTTTACGACAAATGGCTTTTAAACGTCCAAGAGTGTGTCATCGGCCACAAATAAAATCCTTATAGCCTACTTGCATCTTGTTTTCACGTGCCCGGATTTTCCGCAACAATAGCAGATAAAATCCTTACAGAACTTGCATTTATTCTGATTTTTTCTTGGTTTGTGAGCTACGTAGTTAATAGACTTAAAATGGGAACGAATTACTTCTTGGTCAATTTTAGGAGATTCCAAGGATAAAGCTAATGATGTTGTAGCATTTAAATCCAGAGTCTGCTTCAGAAGTTCGTGCTGCAAAGTTTCTGATTTTTACACCGCCTATCAGACGATCCCGTATCATTTCATTATTGATTTCTGTGATCTCATCAAAGTCATAAAATTTTAATGAAGCAATATATTCACTAATACATTCGTCTGGCCTCTTTGATCTATGGAAAAACGTTACACGTTCGGAAACTACAGAAGGTAAAGGCTCGATATCATTAAGAATCGTTTTCGCTAATACGTCATATGTCATTGAACTTGGTAGAGGTGGTGAAATGATATTCTTAATTCTATCAAACATCTTTTGACCTGCGGACGCCATTAGAAAATCGATTTGATCGACAGCTGGGATTTTTCTCGCTCGATAATAATAACTGATACGATTTGTATACTTCTCCCAGGTATCGTTTCTGCGTCAAACTCAGCGTATAAACCCTCTGTTTTGGAAGCCATATTAAATTCGGTGTCAGAACTACTGACACTCAGATTTAAATTTAAACTTACACTGTCGCTAGCACCTGGTTCTGTATTCACTGCAGCAACACTAGAGCTAATACAGGCGTTTTTTTCTACTTTACCTGTCTCAGGCATGAGCCTACACTTAAAAACTAAATTAATTAATAATTCAATACAATTCCATTTTATTTTGATTAAACTGGAAGAAACTCGAGACTAAGTTGCTTTTCACTCAGTTGGCTTTTCACCTAACAACTAAGTCACTTACTACCATAGCCGCCTACCTAGTCTTAAATTTAAGCACCTACAACTTAAACCAATTTACTAGCTTTTAAAATAGTTTACTGTTTCAAAAACACTTTAAACAAAATAACACAGCAGGCCTATGCATTCGGCACAGACCAAATTTCATCGTTTAACATAAACGCTACAGTGCTAAAATTAGGCACCGGCACAAACCAGCCTGAATAAGGGAACGGCACTATTAAATTCGCGAGAGGTAATTAGGTGTTTTTTTTAAATCATGTGCTTCTGTTTATAGTAAGAACAGTATGACACGCCATCGCATCGCACCGGAATACAACCATTGTACTAATTACCTTTTATGAATTTACTTGACCCCTCCAGTTCTAGTAATTAAGGTACTAAAATTTTAATAATCATCATCAGTACCACGAAAGTTCTTATAACCAAGCACACTTTTGAAAAAATGAAGCTCTGATAGTTTCCACAGAGTACTAATTTCATTTGCCAAAATGAAAAAAATTACTGCTTACCACAGATTAGCAGCACTCTCTATGGCTGCAGAAACCTATTAAGCTAATTTTAAATTTAAACCTTAGTACTGCTTCGTATCCATCTGCGGTGTATGATGGTGGCTGCATACATCTTGTGGTTTCTACTAAGGCATGAGCAACAATAAGGACTACTGTGCTGTAAACTAACACTTGAAGGACGATCATACTACTGATCATACATGGCTTTATATAAAATCTGGAATTGTCATGTGATATGGTCATGTGATATAGAACGTACGACAGAGACAATATATGGATAGACCCTAGGCTATGGCAGAACTGTTAAAAGTTTGGGAAGATGAACAACTAGGAACTAAAATGGCTACTCATTGTGGTGCCTCTATGACGACACAACACCTAGTTTCTGCTAAATCTGTTGACACTACTGAGAAGCAGCATACGTTGTTAAATATTACGTTAAATTTTGTTTTGGCAAGTATTAATGATGACAGTTAAAGCAATAGCCTCATTTGAAAAAAAATGACGTTAAGGGGGAAATCAATACTTAGTTTCCTAATTGTCCACAAAAGGAATTCTTTCTTACTCAATGATTCCTGGGAAAGGAGGTACCACTCAATAGCCGACGTAGACAGTATGTTTGTATGGCAGACAGCACATTTGTCGAAACGTGGTCAAACCTCGACATGTGGGTCAAAGTCGAACACCAGTTTGTTACATGCGCAACAAACATGTGTTAGCTGAACCCTTATCAATTTCCTTACATTTGCTATTCCCTACTGTATTATTATTACATGCAATAAACCAATTCACACGACTGCTCAGGATATTATTTTGTGCAATAAAGCTAACATTTGTACTAATTTGGTTTGGTCATAGCTCGTGCTGTTGTGGACTGATTTACATGCTGTTTTCTGCATTCACCATGAATAGACTGTTCGTACATATCTGAAAGTGGGACCAATACCCTATTCCTAAAGGAACCAGAAGTGGAAAATTTATTTAAGGGTGGCAGGGTGGGTGGGCACCCCTGCATGATCTCAAAATTTGGTCCTATCCTTGGTGACCAACAATCGATGGTTGTTTGATGGCTAAACCAAATCATGCAGCTGCCATATCTACTGGTTCGATACTTTTGACTGACCCTGTATACTGAATGGAGCGTGTAATGATTGACAATGCTGTAATTATCTTCGTATGCCAACCCTCAAATAAGGCCGTCTGGGAGAGAGGATGTGGGTTTCGTTTCCCAGGCTAGTTAATTCAACATCGCCGCATCTTATTTTACCAAAATCACGATAAAAGGCATTTGCTTTCTGACACACACCTGAACTGACCTTGAGTCAGGAGGCGAGACAAGCGATTTGTACCCCAGTTGGCCTTGGCTTGGCGAATCCTTTGTCTTTCTGGATACTTTAGCCATCCTCGCTACAAGGTCGTGTCAAATGGATTTGCTTTTCGTACTTTAGTTTTTAATCTTTTTTCGTTTTTTTGCATAATATAATTTAACTACTAAACGGGTATTCTGTAATATTAGATTTTAATATCCATAAAGCAACTCTCAACAACCTACCCACCCGTGAACACAAAACCGTTGTCCATGGTAAATTGTTGCCGCACGTTCCTGAAAAGTTGGAAGCTTCCACGAAAAAAATCTATCAACAATCCATGACGTAACGTATTGTTGGAGTATTGTTGCGGTATTGTTGCTGATTGTTGCAGTGGCTAGATATTCATTAATTTGGGATATTTAGGACCCTTCTCGTTTCTTAAAACTACACCTAAACTACGAACGGATAAATTTGCTTTTTTCCAAAACCTTAATAACATTTTATATAACTTGTAAGCCGACTGCAAGGTTTTAATGGTTAAGATTATGTAATCAGTAAATGTAACCAAACGAAAGCTTCACCAAAATTATAAGTATATGAGAAGTTTGATAATTCTGTTGAGAATTCGAACCACAGGAAATAATAACTGCTAGTGTTGAAACCCAGAATGCAACCTATCAACCATAAATGATTTCAACTAAATATGCTTCTTTAGCTGAATTTAGAATTCAAGGTGTTTATTCATAGAAACTTAATTCAAAGATTGTTAATCAATCTAAAACTTTGAACAACGATAACACTAAAGCTGATGTTTAAAGTCAAGGTAGTAACAAAAACTGGGGTAATGTAGATTAGTTAGAACGATTTTATCATAAAAAACAAGTGAGTTTGGTGAACCGGTATTTGGAGGTTTCTACGAACGGAAAATTAAAAAAAAAACCTAGTTCCAGATTTATTTCTAGTGGAGCAAGTCTTACGTAAAAAGAAAGGAAAAGATAGGAAAATACTTTATTTCGTTACATGGAAAGGATATGACTCCAAATACAACAGCTGAACGGATAATACAGTATAGATTGTGTAAGCTGAATTCACGTGTCCATATGCGAGAGTACTGACTGCATCATCGCAGACCCATCTCTTGTCGTCGCAAGGACTGAAAGCCAACTTGTTGATAGTGACTGTTTTTAGTTTTTGCGCCTCCGAACGAATGTAAGATCCCAGAGTTCTCATGACGTTATTATTCAACAGCACGGTCTTGTACCTTTCGTGCATGACTTGTGCTCTTTTCTTAACGCCTTTGCAAGCCATTTTATTCCTCCCATTCGTCTGTAAAACGCTATAGAGTCTAGACTTTAAACCTACAAACTCTGAAATTGGGCAACCAGCACTCTCGTCTTTCATCTTGCCCGATCCTTTTTTATTGATGTCGGAATGAATGGTCTATGGGGTAGTCAGATGCGTCAAACAACGACGCATCATATTCCATATCTTTGTAAACATCGTCAGTTTCTATTGAATAACACAAACTATCCGTATCTGTTACTAGGAGTTTACATCTCTCCGGTCCATACTTTTTCATCATGTGATCATAGTGAAACCGGTAGACTAGTAACTTTGACAGTTCCAAGATGCTAAACCCAACCATGATGGGCTTGTCCATGATGATGTTTGCGGACGACTTTGTAAAAATTATTAAATCCTCACTTAAAAACGTGAAACTCGTGGTGCGGGGATGAGATGCGTACTTGATGGCTTTCTCTTTCGTCATTGCTATCAAGACATTCGATCTCTTCCGTTTGTTTTCGATCGTCTTACCGAAAATCGAATTATTCATCAGTTTGTAGAGTTTTTTGTCAAATTCGTTAGTAGCTGCTTGCTGTTTCTCGTTATTAAACTCGTCGTAAGGTTTCAGCCAAGACGCTTACCTAAAAAGCTGATTGCTTTGTGCATTTTCTTAAGGACTCAGCCGAGAGTAATGTGGTATTTCAAATTCATATAGTGCACCACGTACTTTATCTTTGAGAAAAGGTTAGTGGTTAACTTTAAGCCTTTGCTGCAAGTTAAATGCAAGTCCTCGATTGCTCGATGGTTGAAAGGAGAAAGTATAGACTTTGTGATATTCACGTGCTCCAGTGCTAATGGGAAATCATTGTTGGGCGATGCGTGAAGCATCTCCCGGTATTCATAGTGCACTTCTAATATTAACCCTGTATCACTCTCGTCTCCATAATTATCGAGATTTATATCCTTGAGCCTGTTTTCCAGCACCCATTCGTATTCTCCGGTTGGTAGATACTCGCACATTACACAACTGTACAAGTTATTGAAGTCCAAAATTATGATGTAATAATTCTTTTTATCAGGGTCCAAGGTATATACGGTTATGTAATATATACGGGTCGAAGGTATATACAGGTTGTGGCTTTAGAGTATCTTCTAGCTACAAACGAGACACCACCTCTTATACGCTTTTCCACCATAAAATGCATGTCAATTTTAGTGAAGAGGTACAAAGACACTCTCGTCCTCTTTAGCAAGGGGGTGGGGGGGGTGGGGTGGTAGATAGCGAGGGTGTAGAAATGTAATGGGTGGGATCCAATCCGTAACTAGCTAAAATCGTCACTCTGAAGTTTTCAAAGACATCGGCAAAAAGCCTGATGCCTGTCCACAGTTACAGATCGTGGTAATCTCCAAACGTTTTGCTTTTGCCTAAATCCCCAAATCTTCGTCGCATGTTCGTTAGATTCGAAGCAGATGGCACTTTTCAAAGAGAGGTAAATGCTGACTTGGGGGCAAATGCTCTTCCTCAAACTCTTCCACATTACACAGGTATTCGTACGGAAACACGCCTTTTCTCTTCTTTAGGCCTTGTAAGAGTTCCATCGATTCAACTTCGAAAAGCTTGTCCATGATGTTTAAGTGCTTTAAGTTCGAAGCTAAAGTTTCCAATGATGCTGTCATAAATGTTAGACTATCGATGAAAGTAAAACCGCCCAATATCATGCTGCTGATTCTTTCCTTGTTCTCTGCTATGATCCTCACGTTATGCAGAGCGTTCAAATCCTTAAACGAATTCAAAGCCTTCATGACGAAACATAATGCATAATTACGCATAATTTTTCGAAATTATGCATAACAACTTCTATGTTTTTGTGCAAAGTATGAGCAAAGTTACACTTGCTGTGCGCGGCACTTCTGAATTCACCGGTGATGTGGTCATGGTCACATACTTTTGTAAACTCGTTACAGTTTGCTTGGGGTGGGTAAATGTACTATGTTTGCAAAGATGGAACACCGCAGCTGTTTTGTAGAGCAACCACTGCTCCTTGGTCAAACCTTTTATCCGTTGCTTGTGGGAATCCATGTAAGCTACAATTATTTTCTGTTCCCCTAATATAGATTCGAAGAAAACCTTCATGCAGTCTATTCCTCTGTACAACCTCTTGGAAAATACTCTGCCTAAATGGTCCATAAGCACATAGGCAAAACTGCTAGCTTGGTGTATGTGATTAACTCTGGTGTATGTATCGTATCCATCACAACTGGAGACTTGATGAAGAGCCGTCTCAAAGTCCACATAGGCTATGTACAACCTTTTGAGTTCGTCCTTGAAATTCTTAAACTGGATAACATCATTGTCGGGCAACGAGGTCTTTTGAAATGAAACTCCCTCGCAAGAAGTAAGGTGGTTGTTTTCATACCTAAAATGATTTTGAAAACCGTGTAGACAATGTCTGCAAAAATATTTCAAGCCCCTTTTGGGGATGAAACACGCGATGAATTTGCTGAAGTCTTTTATCGTCACGTAGTGACCCTTCTAGAAGAAGCAAGTCGACGTGACGTTCACTTTCAACTAAGGAACTCGCACAATAAACGCAACGTTCATCTTCCTCGAAACCAAAAACAGATACCGAAATGTTATTGGCTTCTTCGAACGCTGCGATTTTGGATAAGGGAACGGGGTATTTATCGAACATCCCAACAACTAACTCGTGCACATTAGGGTTGTAATGTTTCGTATCCCAATCATGTTGTGAAGATGGGACGGGATGTACACTAGCCAACACAGATCACACAAAACACATTTCATACGACTACATACGTTGACCAGTGTATCGGGTTTACTTTCAGATTTTCAGTAGCACATAACCTTTTCTGGCAAACGGCCTATAGATTCCAACACGTAGTTTGGTACAAATGCAGTGCTTGACAACCCATTCACTTGCTTCTCTGGCAAACTATCGAATACTATGCAGAATCTTGTTTGATTTTTCGGAGAGAACCTCCTGACTCCCCACTCTGGTCAGCTTGGAATTGAAATAAGCTATAATAGTTTCCGTAATATCCGTCACTTTTTTCGAAGAGAATGTATAATCCGATTTGAACTTACCATAAAACGTTGACATTGTTCTAAAAGATTCCAATATTTGTACTCGTACTGTTCCAACAAAATCAAGGGCTCGCAGTGCATTTCATCAATACTAAAATCCCACTTGAAAGCAGTTGTTGAAAGCAGTGCGCACGAGATCAAAACCTCCTAAATCCAAACTAAATGGCCTCATCTCGAGTTCGGTATCTTTGGTCACCACCGTCTTGTCTTTCAAATCGTGAATCATGTAGGGCAAGGCCCAGTTGATTCTGGTATCCTCTACTATAGGTACGACTAGAGATCTGACATTGTTCACTAAAAGGTAGAAATTTGCCAGCATTTGAGAAATTATTGCTTTCCTCAACAGACGTTTGAGTTTAGGCAAAGACAATTTAAGTCTCTTTTTTGAAGACTATCAAATTTCCTTTCCACGTTGTTAGACAGCCCCGCCACACTTGTGCCATTTATAAGCAAGACCGTCCAAGTAAGTTTCATTGCACGATTTGCAGGTTATGTTACATTTCCTTACGTGATGTCTTTCGTGCCTCTGTTTATATCTCTTGTCGCTGAACGTCTGCTCGCAGTATTGGCACGGGAAAATCTGTATGTCCAACATTGGAAGATCATAATTTTTTCTTCATTAATCATCATTGGTCCTTTTTTTACCTTCTAATGTCGAAACCACCTCTTCATTCATCGGAGGAGACAAATGGAAAATCCTGTTATGAACCGTAGTTCGTTCCAAATCGGGAAAATACTTCCAACAGGCTGCGCAGAAATAGTCACCACCAAACTTGATTTTTTTCAGGCGTAATCATTCTTCCATTGCATCGGTCGTAGTGCACCAGGAATTCATCGTAGGAAGAAACGAGTCCTCCGCAATAGAGACCAGTAAAGTTTACATGCAAGGCATCTGCAAATGATTTCCACCTCTTCCCGTGATAAAAACTTATCCTTGCATATCTTGCACTGGAACCTCGAAACCATGCCGTACTTGGCAGCCATGGCTGATATAAACATCTACAGAATTATCAGCGCCCTTTATAGCCACCGCTCATCCCAGGGGTTTGTATCAAATGGTCCATCAACCCATGCGCTGGAAAGTTAAACGATCTTATCCCCTCCTACACCTCCGTGAAAAAATACGCACATGGGTGAAAAAAAATCTGCTAACAATATACTCAAATAGGAATAGGGTAAAAATTACAAAATGCTGGTGCTTTCTGGAGGGACTGTTCTAAAGGGCCTGTTTTCCCATTTTTCCCCTTTTTCCTAACTACTACAAACCCTCTTAATTGACAGTAATTATAAGCTGTAAGCCTGTTGCAGTGAGCCTGTGGTTTTGTATAGGTTTACATTTGTTATTTGTGTTGTGATGTCATTCTTCCTATAGATATCTTACATGCTTTGTAATGTAACTTAGTGAGCTAACTAGATATAATTCACTTATTACTGCATGTATCAAGAACCAGGCTAGTGGTCCCCCGACCAAATTCAATAATAGTCACACTTCATTGTAACTTCATTGTAAGAAAGTCATTATTTAACTCCTGCATTGTTGTTGCATGGCCACTAGCAATGGTACTTTATCTGAAACCAGACTTGAGCGTATGTCACAATGATGAGGATAATTACCTATGCCGCAAAACAGCTTGAAAATTGTTGGAAATGGGCAGTCTTTGTGCCCTGACAAACAATAGTTGTATTTCAATCAAGTGCACAATCTGTATCAAGGTGATAAAAGTGCGTGAAGATCGTTGATTTCAGCTGACTACTGACTACTATAGTATTAATAAACAAAAACGGAACGTTAAATGTTCAGAGTAAGGATCTAAAAGTCAAAACCTAGAAGGAACACGGACAAGCTTTGACAGTTAGGGTCTAGTGTAAAATTTTGTCAGTAAGAGGCTGGAAA
>JAHWFP010165175.1:184000-270137 GCA_023313725.1 Lithobius niger | reverse complement strand
ACAATTTTTATTTTGAAAATACTTGATGTATTTTGACGAGGTTTGCTGTGAACATTGGCAGAACTTATAAGAAATGTTAACGCAAATATAATTTTACATAAATTAACGGTTTAATCTTACGTTATACTACGTTCTGATGAAAAAGTATCCTATATAATTATAACTAGGAAACAGGCTTTAAGCCCATTGTATGCGGAGCGGAGAGAAATTTATTTTAAATTTGTAATGGCTTTGCAATACTTTCTAGCAGCTCTTAAAAAGCTCGGGGCAATATTCATTCGGCTACATTTGAGCTCAAGTTCTTTGAGGAGCTGGAGCACTTTGAAATCGTAAATCAATGTACGCTTTTGCCGCTACGCCATTAAAACACCACCTTTCAGCGGGCGTAGGACTGTCCCTATTTAAGATACACAATTATGATTAGCATTGCTGGAATGAATGCTTCACCACGTTCCAAAAGAGCCAAAGTATGTCCTTCTAGGGTAAAATTTAGAAAGGTAACCGCAAAAATGCGCAGTCAGGAATGCTATACACGTACTATGATGTACGATGAAGAAGAAACTAGTGACTATGAGGCAGAGAACTTGGACGATATAATCTTTGCAGATGACGCTCATTATGAATGACCCATTTGTTAATATCTTTGTACTGTCCCAGACTTGTTTTATTTCTTGACAAATATTATTGTTTAAAACTGTAAACCCATTATTTTCTATTCTATCACGTTCGTAGTGTAAATACAGAAAACAATACTGCCAGTGATTTATGGCTTTAAATTTGGACTGTTATTTTTTTATTATTAAGCATATTTAACATAATAATATCTCATTGTTGACAATTTTTTTGGGTGAAAATGATCCAAAGTTGGTTCGGCAAACAAGTGAATTCAGCTGTGAAGAAAAACTGGTGTCAACTCCTCCCCCCCCCCCCCCCGGGGGTAAGGGGGGGCCCATGGACTATTTGGTTTGGGTTCCACCCAGACTACAAAAGTGCAACCAACCAACCAACATTTTACAATTTGATGTCCGTTATAGGCTAGGCTCTGCTCGATCCGCTCGATCCGCTCCGCCAATATTTTTTTTTCAATTGTTACAAAGTTAATGTTAATATTAACAATAATATTATATTTTTTTTTTAGTTTATGGAACAGGGCGAGCGCATCACGCGAAAACCAGAAGGACTATCCAAACCACACTTTGCATGCAATAGCATGGGCGTCTGGAGAAGGTTTATCGGGAAACCAATAACCAAGAGCCATACAACAACGAGACAGAGAGGCGTTTCTAATTGTTAAAGGCATCCGACTGTTAAAAGATTGATTGTTGATGATAAAGTGGCGGCCTCACAAGAAGACTGTAACTGTAAGCAACTAAAAGTTTATTTTATAAGGCTGTGCCAATCCCGATTACCGATCCCGATCCTGATCGTTACCGGTCAGTTTCGTTTATAATGATCGGCTCGGGGTTGGTTCGGATAGAAATAAGCAGATCGGCCCAGCCTTAATATTTTGTCATGTTGAAGGAATAAATCCCAATGCGGCCGAAATTCAATTTGTGGAAAATGTAAGGGAAACGTCAAACTAATAGTTAAAGAATGTGTCTCCACCATTCATAGAGAAAGATGCATCAATAATGTTTTCACCATACTGTCCAGCTAATCAGCCAGCTACCTTGGCGGCCTTTCCTTGGTGGACTGATATCACTACTTTCAACGGTCGACCCTTTTGGGCCAAACAGCAAAGAAAGTGAAGCCCGCTCCATTATGTCGACAGTGGAAGTGACGACACCCCTAGTAAATAATAATAAATGCTTTATTACATTGTATACACAACAGCACGAAGTTCACTAGGAACTTGTTGGTGCAAAGCAAACAGTTATGCATGAAATAATAATATTAAGGATTGTAGTTAGTAAAAAATAAAGCTATATACAACTTAAAAATTAACATACATTAATATGACTTAAGTTATAAAGTAAAACCAGTATTGTATCTAACTCTTAAATCTTATATGGTGTATTCACTTTTACCATATAAGATGCAAATTTAAAAAAGGACCCCCGTTAAAAAATTGTAAAAAATTAAGCATTAATAATAATTTACTACTATTTCTAATGATTACAGTACTAAAATTCAGTAAAACGAACAAATATTTAGAAATTTAACAATATCAATCTTTATCAATCTATACTGTATAGTGTATATATGGTTGTAGTCAATAACCACTTTTGATTTATTTTTTTATTTTTGAAAGTTTATTAAGATTTCTTAATCTTGTTGGAAATTTGTTGAAAATATTTGGAATTTGACAAGTCATGCCGCTTTTGCCATATGAATTTCTCCGTTCAGGTTCTTTTAACCACTTATTATTTCTTACCTTTCTATCCATCCTTAGGTTATATTTATTATCAAAATACGAATTTACTAAGTAGCTATAATGTTCAAAATCCACTAATTTAACTTCTTTATAAATATTCTTTGTTTGTTTAGTTTTGATAATAATAAAAAAAAATTTAACTGCATTTTTTATGTAGCCGTTGAATTTGTTTTATTAATTCGTTTGATCTTGTACCATATACTGTTATAGAAATCTTGTATAAGACTAAGCTTGTATAAGCTTCAAAGATTGCCCTTTTATTATAGATGTTTAAATAGATTTTAATCTTATAAAGGACTGGAATTGTTTTCCTTATCTTTGTCATCATATTATCAAATTGCTTAAAGAACAACCAATTTTTATCCACTCACCAAACAACTAGCACTGCTTTCTTTCTCTAATTTTTTACATCTGCAAGTGCTTCTACTAAAATATAGATTTGAATGTGCAACAATATATTCATTATCACTTTTCATATGTGATGTTTTAATAGGTAAGTTGAGGGAAATTACGATATGATCACGGATACACCCGGTAGCCAAACGTAAATTTGAGGTAACCCCGGGCGTTTAAACGTGCTCTTTCGACAGGTAACCCAGTAGTACAACTTGGAATTTTGGCGCTAGTACTTTGACCGGAAGTCGTGATGTCATGATGTCGAAGTTTACTGCAGTATTGTAGGGGATTACGTTATGGTCACAGACACCCCCACCCAGTAGCCAAACGTAAGTACGTTTTTAGGTTATAGGTACCCTCGTTTGTTGAAACGTACTGCTTTTTACCGTTTAAATGTTCTATGTTCGACAAACACTGCAAGCACTTTGATAGGAGGTCATGTGATGTTATGGTGTCAGGATTCACTGCATTGGCTGGAAGTGATGTATTGACTACTCTTTTAATCAGAAGTCGCCTGAGCTCGTAACGTCAAGCTTTACTCTAATAACCGGAAGTGATGGCAACGCCGGTGAATTTTCAGTTCAGGTTTACTATCGGTAACAATGGTCAATTTGTTGATTTAACGTCTGAGGTAAAAGTCTGTGGGATTAGCTTGGCAACTAATGTAGGAACTTGGTGGCAGCCATTTTTGCTCTTATATCACTGCTTTGATCGGCTGAAACTTGACGGGTTCTCTCACCCTTTTGGGTTTTGTTTTAGATATATCACTTCTTTTGAATTTTTTTTTGATGGCATCTTATTTTAGCCACTGCTCAGTTATCTACTATCTGGCCAAGTATGATCGAAAAATATTGAATACGTACGGACATATTTTTTTTTTAGTTTTGCTCTGGAGCGAGGACTTCAAACATATAAATTAAAGTGTTTGCTGATTTGCATTCAACCATCAACAAGAAATAGCGTATTCATTTTATCGACAATGTTCATGTTGGCAATTATTTCTGGCAGTCCGTTTACATTGTTACTCGATAACTAATCGGGAGTAAGCAAGCCATTGGTGCATTTGGCTCCTTAGAGTCTCACCAGTTCGAGAAGTTGTTCATAAGAGGCCAACCGGTATGTAACACTTTGGTGCGGCAAGTTCGATTTCGTTTGAGGCCATTTAAGACGGTTGTTGACATTCCGGACGTTTTTCTGGTGCGTGGTGTTCCGGCCTTGATGGTGGTTGCGGAGCGAGCTCCCCTCTGCCTGCATTGCAGGAAGCGTGAGCACTTCCGGCGTGCCTGCGTCGCCATTTCCTGCGATTCTTGTGGTGGATATAGGGATCCAAGTGATCTCTGCAGTTATCTCAGGGCAGCCCGTGAAGAAGTAGCGCATGAGGTGGTGCCAGTAGTTGACCCCCCTCGGTTGCCCATTGGAGTGAGTGGTAGTGATCGCCCAAATGCTTGTCCTAATGTTTCAGGCAGTGGTGGTGTTGTTGGCGGTGTTCATGGCGTTGGAGCTGCGAAGCCAGTTTCTCCTACGAGTGTGTCCCATTTGGCGACCAGTAGTGCTGTGATGGAATCTATGCAAGTAGACATTACTGCACCAGTGCTTCAGGGGCCGCTTCCCATGCAAACAGGTTCCCCTCCGGATCGTGTCGTTATGGGAACTGCTGCAGCGAGTTCTAAAGTTTTGGCTGAGCACAATTATGATGGGAAATTGTTGCCTCCGCCTACAAAGAAGAAACGGAGTCGGAAGAGGAACAGAAGTCGTGACGGTGTGTTTGGGGTGAGTCAGATGGTGTCCCAATCTGTGAGCGAAGTTAATGGTGCTCTGGGAGATCTCAGCCATGAGTCTCCGGATGATGGTTGTGAAATGGTGAGTGTAGACACTGTAGAGGTTGGTTTGGAAACTGTTGTGTTGACAGAAGAGGGTTCTGACTGCCATGTTGAGCTTGATTCAATTGGTTGCAGTGATGGGGTGCCGTCCTGTGTGTTGGTTAGCCAAGATTCTGCAGTTCTTGGACTTAGTGACTTGAATTCGATTTGTTGTAGTGATGCGATTGTGTCAGGTGTGATGGTTAGTCAGGACTCTGCAGAACCTGGATTTGGTAGTTTTGATTCAATTAGTTGTAGTGTTGAGATCCCGTCCAGTGAGATGGTTGGTCAGGATCATGATGGTCTTGGGCTTGGTGTGGATGAGGGTGATGTTGGTTAGGTTAGGTGGGAGATTTGTTTGTGTTGAGAATGTTACCGCTTTTGGTTTTTCAATATTTTGCCTCCACATTCAAATCCTTTTCTGTTGTTTCGTGGCATGCGAGGGGGTTACAAGGCAAACTTCAGGAAGTCGAGAAGTTGTTGCAGTTTGCCGACATCATAGGGGTTCAGGAGACCAACCTCTCTAGCGACTTTGATGCGGCTTCATTTCAGGCCGACTTCATTTCTCCGGGTAATGGAGTTGGTATTTTTGTTAAATGGACCATCCCGTACATTGTCCATCCTATTTCAGTGCATGTAGAGGGGCTGAAAGCATGCGCTGTCAAGGTGTGGGATCTGCAGCAATGGGTTTCTCTTGTTTTTGTGCATGCTGTTGGTACTATTGCTTGTGATGTGTGGGAGGAGTGGTTTCGTCAGTTCCGTCAACCGTTTATAATTGGTGGCGACTTTAATGCCCATCATTTTGATTGGGGCTCGGTCCGTGCTGATGCGAGGGGTCGTAGGTTAGCCAGTGCTATTGGCTCCGTTGGCTTAGAAATCATCCAGAATGGTTGTCCTACCTTTTCACGACGGTTTCAGGGCACAGTTCAGGAATCTGTTCTGGATCTCTTTTTGTGCTCTCCTGGTTTCGCGAATCGGTTCTGCTTCTCTGTTTCTGATGATCAGAGAGGCAGTGACCACTTTCCAATAGTTCTGTCCCGGGCTCGGCGTCGTCATGAGCAGCGTCACGTGCTTTGTAAGAGGCCGCAGGTCTCCGATGGAATTTTCTCCGATTGGGTCGCCTCCCTGGTAAGGCCAAGATGTACTCGTGCAGCTGTTCCATCCAGGGTACATCCTGTTTGGTGGACTTCTGTCTGTGTGCGGGCAGTACGTGACAGGAGGAAGGCATTCCAGTACTGGAAAAGGCATCCTAGTGACGTCTCGTGGGTCACTTACAGGGGCATAGTTCAGGAGTCCGCTTTTTTGATTCGTGCAGAGAAGCGATCGTATCCCGCTCGTACCTGTAGTCAGGTTGGTGGCGCTCCTTCTTTGAGCTCTGCTTGGTGCATATTGAATCAGCAGAGCCTTCGGGAATCTGTGGCGTGGGTCTTCGCTGAAAATGGTTCCTGTCGTTCTGTCCTTCATGGTCAGGAGATGGCAGATGCATTCAACGCTCGAGCGAGCGTTTATGCCCTTCCCGGGGGTCTCCCTCCACCCCCCTTCTCTCAGGTGTCACTGTGTGGGTCTGTGACTGATTTCCCGTGGGATGTGTCGGAGTTTGCTGCTGCTCTGGCAAAGTGCAAGGATAGCAGTGCCCCAGGCATAGATGGGGTGTTGTATGGCATGCTGCGGTCGTTGACGGCTGAGTCTGTAGAAACCTGTGAGTCTCTGTTCCAGACTATTCTAGATGGGGCCGAGCTTCCCGAGGCTTGGCTTTTTACGGTGATTGTCCCGCTCTGTAAGGCCGGTGCTCCCTGTTCTTGTCTACTTAGTTACAGGCCCATCTCGCTTCTGTCAAATCTGAGGAAGGTTTTTGAGCGAATGGTCATCAGGCGTCTGGACTGGCATCTTGAGTTTTTTGACTGTCTAGCTCCCGTTCAATTTGGGTATCGTGCAAACAGGACTGCTCAGGATGCCATTGTGTATCTGCTGTCTGGGATCCACGAGGCCTGGGCACACGGTCAGGTGGTTGTAGCTGTATTCCTTGATATCAAGGCCGCTTATGACACCGTCAGTGTTGAGTGGGTCCTTTATAACCTGCCTAGGCTGGGTGTTGGTCCAAAGCTGGTTGGTGACCGCAAGTTTGTGACCAAGATCAATGCATTCTGGTCAAAGGAGGCCAGATCTGGGCGAGGGCTTCCCCAGGGCAGTTGCCTGAGCCCGACTTTGTTTGCTGTAGCAGTGAATTACATACTCCTGGAACTGAGTCAGACGTCGAATGTCGTCTGCTATGCAGTCGACGATGCTCTGTGGTTTGCCGGTGATGAAGTTGCAGCGTGCTGTCAGTGTGCACAGATGGCTGTAGGTCGCGTCTCTCC
Organism: Lithobius niger; assembly: GCA_023313725.1. Classification (NCBI taxonomy): domain Eukaryota; kingdom Metazoa; phylum Arthropoda; class Chilopoda; order Lithobiomorpha; family Lithobiidae; genus Lithobius; species Lithobius niger. The sequence continues at coordinate 263,151 of JAHWFP010165175.1, read as the reverse complement.
CCGACTGTCTGAGCGGGGTCTCCTCCTTGCACCGGCCAAGACTGAGCTCATGGTGTTTTCGCGTGGTGCGAAGAGGAGTAGAGTTCCTGCATCCTGCATCTACCATGATGTGGTAGATGGCACAGTAGTGGTTCAGTCGTCAGTAGTTAAGTATTTAGAGGTAGTGTTGGATGACCGACTTGACTGGTCATCTCATACCAGTGGGCTGCGCCTCAAAGTTTGTGCAAGGACCTCGGTCCTAAAGCGACTTGCTGGGATTCCTGGGGTAACACGGGGTTCCCTTCTGGCGGTCTACAGGACGTTTATTCGTTCGTCTTTGGATTACCACCTACCCTTCCTGTCATCACACCAGCGGCATGTGCGCTCCCTACAAGTGGTGGTGAATGTTTGTCTCCGCCTGGTAACGGGCTGTCTGGTCTCTACTCCTGTTCCAGCCCTCTGGGTTGAAAGCTGTGAGCCGCCACTTCACATTCAGGCTGCTGAGTTGCTTTTGGTTTTGTGCGTGCGCTATGTTAGTCGTGACAAGTACGACCCAGTTGGTCGTATAGTTGGCAATTATTGCACCCTTGGGCCTGTGGCTCGTGCCGCGTTGGGGTCTCTTGGTTACGGGGCGTCTCTCATCCGTCGTTTATATTCTTGTCGCCCTATGGATGTGGCTATTGCTCGTCCTTTTTGTCCTTGGGTATGGTGTCCGGCTCTGGTGTCTGTGTTCGGTGTGCAGCGGTTAGGTGGTGCTGAGTTCTGCGAGGTGTTCTGCGACGCGTCTTTTCGTCGTGACACCTGGGATGGTGGTGTAGGGGTAGTTGTCCCGTCCTTGAAGGTTTTTCGAAGTTTCAGGCTGTATGCAGTGCCCTCCAGCACTGTTTGTGAACTTTGCGCGATTTCTGTGGCACTGGATATCGCTCTGGATCTTGCTCTCCCTACTTTTGTTATCTACACTGACTCAGAGCTAGCAATTGAGACTGTCCAGCGAGCTGTGGCTGCTCTTGACCTACGAGACCCAGTTGTATACTCCATATTTAGGAAGTTGTGGGCAGCGCAACGTCGTGGCCAGGTGTTTTTGCATTGGGTTCGCAGCCATGCAGACTTGCATGGGAATGTTCTTGCGGATGGCCTGGCGAAGGCGGGAGCATTTGATAGTGATGTAGGCTCTCTCTGTGTTCACTTGTCTGTCCGGTCGAGGCGCCCAGTGCTCACTGGGTGGTGCATGGACCTGTGGACCACTGAGTGGCGCGCGTCAACGGCGGGACCCAATCTCTTCCGCATTCATCCTGTTTGCAGTCGTTCAACGGCCTTGATAGATTCCCGGTGCCAACTGCTAGGGCTCTCTCGTGTTTGTGCACTGGGCACTCCCTTCTCGAGGCTCATCGTCATCGGATGGGCTGGTCGGACTCTCCTTTGTGTCCGGTGTGTCGGGTGGATCTCACACCGGAACATTTTCTGCTCCACTGTACAGTCTTCCGTGTTCAGCGGATGGGTCTGGCTCGATACTTCCATGCCGGTCAATCTGTGGATGGTCTTCTGTCCCTGAATGATGGTCGCGTGTCTACAGGTAGGCTGTTGGCTGTAGCTCGTTTCGTTCAGGATACTGGGGTTCGTTTGTAGTATGGGTCTCGCGATGTCACCTTTTCACCTTCCTCCATTTCCCTCTCCTTGCACCAAGCCCGGGGTCTGTGAGTTCTGATCTGTGTTCTGGTGGTTCCTTACTTTTGTTGCCCCCCGGGCTGCTTCTCTATGTTCGATAGTTTTCTGTGTCCTATTTTCTGTTTCCTATTTTCTCTGTACTTATATGTAGTTAGTCGCAGAATGCGTGGTCCAGGACCAATTTTCTGCGTAATAAATCAATCAATCAATCAATCGGGAGTGGGGAGACAGTGGTGGTGTAGGAGACCTGGTGTTTGCTGATAGCAGTGTGCAAAACGACGCCCCTTCGGTCGGGTAGTGTGAAGTGGAATAGTGACATTGTGATTTCATCTTTTATGTCTGGAATGCCAGAGTGTCCTGAACAAGTTGCACGAAGTGCTTGAGATGTAGTGTTCTAGAAGTGGTGGAGGTCCGCCACCCTTGCCTTGATGTCTTATCAGTTAATAGGTATTATGGGTTTTCAGGAGGAGAGGGTTCTGCAGCCCACGTTCTGGTTAAGGACTGTGCCAAGTGTGGCTGTGGATGATCAGGTCGCCCAGGCATTAAATTCTGTGCAGTTAGGCTGTGGTGAGGTAAGGGCTGGGTAACTTTTGTCGCAGCGCATGACACGGGTAGAGTTGTCAAGGAAGATTGGTGTGCCTGGGTAGTCAGTGGTAATTTCAATTCACAGCCCTGAGTTTGGGGTATTGGGGGGGTTGGATGCAGGGGGGGGGGCATGTTTGTGTCGTCCTTAGATTAGCTGAGTATTGTGGCTTTGCAGATCGGGTCTCCAATGTACATCAGGAGGTACGGAGGCATGGTTCAAGAATCGGTGCTTGATCTTTTTCTTTAATCTGTAAGTGTTGCTGGTGAGCTGACGTTTGGTGTGGCATATGACATGCTAGGTTTTCCGGTTTCCCGGTTTTCCTGTGCCGTGGTGGTAGACGGAATGGATGGAATAGAGGGATACCATGCAACTAGCGTCCTGTCTCCCGGATAGTGCTCTTAGGAAATTTTGATGCGTGGGTAGCTAGGTGGGGTAGAGCGCATGGATTCCCCACAGATAGGCCCTGGGAAGGCTCCGGGAAAGCCAAGGCGGTGTGGTGGTCTCACACCCGTACCATGGCCGTCAGTGACACGCGTTATGCATGCCGCACATTCTGTAGGTTACCATCAGACCATCGCTGGTACTGCTTTCGGGGAATATCTGATGAGTCTAAGTTCATCCTCCGGAGTGACAGGCTTCTTTACGGTTGCAAGACGTTTGAGAGGCTCTCCGGGGACAGTCGTCCTGCCCAGATGTGGAGGCTTCTCCGACCGAGTGACAGTTCCCTGTGTGTGTCATGGGTCTTTGACAGTGGGGGCGAGATTCTTAGGGACTTAGCATGGCTGAGGTTTTCCACCAGAATTTCTCGGTAAATGGAATGGATAGAATTGAGGGAAGCCACCATGCAACGAGTGTTCTTTTTCCCGGTTAGCGCTTGGCCGAATAGTCCAGTGCCCACGTCCTCCCCTTTTCAGGCAGTGGAATTAGATACTGCTGTATGTGGCTGCAGTTTCGGCGCAGCTCCAGGAATTGACGGTGTTCCATACAGTCAGCTGGTTGGCCTACGTGTGGAGGCATGGAAAGAGCTCCTCGCCCACTTTCAGAAGGTGCTTGATTGGGACGCTGCCCCGGTGGCTTGGCTGTTCTCGATACTGACTCCAGCCCTAGGTCGAGGTAAGCCTCGCTCTTCAGTGATTAGTTAGCGCCTCATTGTGCTCCTTTTCTGCTATGGATAGTTGTGAAGCGCATGTTGGTCAAGCGGTTAGAGGAAGGCCTGTAGGGCTGTAGCTGGTTCTATTCCTGGCAGTTTGGCTTCATAAGCACTGGGGGACGCAAGGAGTGATTCATCTCTTGGAATTCAGTGTCCACAAAGCCTGGCTGAATGGTTGCTTTGTCACTGCTGTTTTCTTGGGCATTAGGGCCGAGTGTGACACGATCAACCGTGATTGGGTTGAGGACGCTTTTGGGGCGCGTGTCCTGGGGACCTGGTGAATGCTGTCCTCGGCTTACTTAGGGGGCGCAGCTTTACCACTTGCGTGGGAGGTTTTTGGCCGGGAGTTGGGAGCACTGACAGGGGCCTGCCGCAGGGCAGCTGCCTTAGTCCTCTGCACTTTGTCGTTGCTAGCAAAGAGGTGCTGGCGGACTTGGCCCTTTCCTCCAACGTGGTGACCAACGCCGATGACCTGGTGGTGTGGGTTGTAGACCGTAGATTTCCATCCGTTCTTGCCACCCTAGCGGTGGTGTTCGAGCATGGTCGGATTCTTCTCGTGAACAGAGGCTTGGTCCTGTCTCCCAGAAGTCGGAGCTTGTGGTATTCACGAACGGCCCTTTCATCCCCGTCTCCATCTGGGTAGGCGCGTCAGTGGTTGAGGCAGTCAAGATCTTTAGGTACCTAGGCATCCGTTTGGATTTTCAACTATCATGGGTGGCAGAGCTTGCTACGGTGACAGAGACCCTAGGATGGAGCCTTAAAGGCAGTCTTCTCATGTGGTATGCTTGCTAAGTGCTCTGTGTTGAGTTCTCTCTGCAGGGTCTATGTACGGCCTGCTGCTGATTTTCACCTGCCTTTCCTCGCGGGCAACAGGAGGGCTCTTGGAGCTCTACAAGTTATGGCTAATAACTGCCTACATACTGTCACTGGCTGTTTGCCGTCTACCCCAGTCTTTGCCCTGCTAGTGGAGAATGGTGAGCTTCCTCTTGAACTGAGGGTGACGGAGCTCTTGGTGGCGGTATGTCTGAGTGCAGTGGTGGGAGGCAATGCGGACCCGGTGGCTACGACTCTGATTGACTACGGCAGATTGGGTCCTCTGATTCGTCAGTGCCTCGGCCTTCTTGGTCTTGGAACCTCGTTGCTAGGGAGTGACTCTTCTTCAGCCGATGGGCCCCTTAGTTATGGTACGTCCAGCAGTCTGTGGGACTGGTGCGATGATTTGGTTGGTTTTTTAGCTACTTCGTAGGCAGCAACACCTAGTGAACAGGTCCATGTACTCTGTTACGCATCTGGTCTAGAGGAATAGACGTTTTTGTGCAGAACTTTAAGCAAGGTCGAACTTCATTGGTGAACTGACTGCAGTATCTGTGGCTCTGGATATTGGTTTGGACCTGCAGGTGCCCTGCTTGTGCGTCTGCTCGGATTTGCAAACGAGTCTTTCCTTCTTGAGGAAATTGTTTGCGTCACGTCAGTTGTCCCACCCGATTGTTTTGGAAAATGGTACTAAGCTGCGCAGTGGTCAGGTTGCTCAGTATGGTTTCAGTGGGTCACAGGGCATAGTGGGAAGCTTGGAAATGAGACTGCTGACGCCTTATCTCGGGCTGACTGCACCAACGTTGTGTCTTGTTGTCTTGGCAGTTGGGACTTGTACACGGTTCTCCATGGTGGCTAAAGAGACTCGTGGTAGAGACAGTTCTACCATGGTTAGACATTTGCATTATCTTTACTCACGGGTTGTTGCTCCTCCCACTATCCTTGGTCGACTCACCAGGAAGGATGCTGGTCTCCTGCCACACCTGAGGACCGGACACGCCCTAATGAATGCCCACGTTTCGTCTAGGCTTAAGGAACTCACCCGTGTGAGCATGCGGTCCTCCGGAGGAAATGGTCGCACATTTCATGCTGGAATGTTGGCACTGGGCCCATGTTAGATGGGTTGCACTGCGGTGTTGTAAGTATTGGGTGCAGAGGGTGACTTAGGGCGCAGTGTCCGGGCAGTCCTGGGCTACTGAGCTGCTTTGTGGCGCTTTGATAGGTAGCTGGTGCTCCTGGGCTACTATACTGTGTAGTGGATGTTTTGCTGTGAGAGTATATAGTTTAAGTTAGCTGTAGAGAGGGCACATAGCAGAAAGGCTGAGCTCTTTTTACGTGTAATAAAATAAAATAAAAAGTGAGGCTTATTTTGGTCACCGGTGACGTTTTCCGAAGATACAGGGCATTCAAGGTTATTGTGCGCCCTATGCTTGAATAGGCAACCCCAGTCTGGTCCCCTTTCTTGATCAGAGACATTGATCTCATCGAGAAAACTCAACGCAGGTTTACAAAAAGCTTGCCTGGCTTTAGGGACCTGGAGTATGGTGATCGCCTGAAAAAAATCAGGTCTGGAGCTGCTAGAGCTCCGTAGGCTGAGGTGCAACTTCATATTGGTTTACAAGATCCTAAGGGGCCTCATCAAGGTTGACCTTTTTTTTTTATCCTACGCCCCATTTAATGCAGACCCGTGGACATGATTGGGAACTGGCTTTCCCCATTAAACATTTAGACTGTTGTCGAAACTTTTTCTCTGTCTGGGTAGTCCCAATTTGGAACAACCTTAGTAAGGATACTGTCGGTTCTGCTACCCTAGACAGGTTTTGCCAACTCCTCCAGAAAGAACACCTTGACATTTTTTTTGAAGCGCCCAGTACAGCCACTCCAGTGGTAAATCTATGCCATACTTTTTGCAGGAACAGTGTTAGTGGGTCTACCCCCCCCCCCTTCTGTCACCCTTCCACTTCGTGGTAAATACTATATTATTATTGTTATTATACAGAAAAATAGCATCACAAATGCAATATTTTTAGTTAATGGCTCCCCAAATGTCAAACAATAAAAGGAACATATCGGAATTAAAAGGGTGTTGAATGCCAAATTTCATTCCTATTATTGCATAAATTATATTATGTGAGCGGAATTAGTCAGTAGTTAGTAGTCAATAATCAGCTGAAATCAGCGATTGTCACGCACTTTTATCACATTGATACAGTTTATGCACTTGATTCAAATACAACTATAATTGTTTGTAAAGGCACAAAGACTACCCGTTTTCAACAATTTTCAAGCTGTTTTGCCACATTGGTATTTATCACCATCGTGAAATACGCTCAGCTCTAGTTTCTCTTAAAGTACTAAAAGCCAGTGGCCATGCAACAACAATGCAAGAATTGAACAATGACTTTCTTATAATGAAGTGTGGCAATAATTCTGAATCTAGTGGGTGGACCATTAGCGTAGTCCTTGATATGCGATTAGGTGAAACACTGATTATTTCAACTCAATTCCATTTATTTTTACGAAGCCCTGGCCATGAGCCGTACGCCCCCACCATAATATAACTACCAAGTAACTAACAAAGTCGATGACCAACAGACATGACATCAACACCACTTCCTACAGCACATGCAATACCATGTTGCGACACCTGCAGCACCATGCTCTGTTCTCAGTGCTTACACTCCTGCTCCTCCACTGTGCACAAGGGCTTATCACCACTAGTAATCACTTGCCCGGAGAACTCGGAGAACCCGGAGAACTTGTACATTGCTTTCACCGACTCTACTTCCATGGAATCCATACTCTCGTCATACGCAGTCCACCACCTCCATCAACATCACCAACTTCTACACACTCGATGCAAAGCCTCACTCTGCACAAATACACTTCACTCCACTCCACTATATACCACTATCGTGTCTTGGGGTCCAAGAAGCCACTACACTTTACTAGCCTATGGGGGGAAGACTCTGAGAGCATGACCATTAGATTTTAATTTTCGAGGCAGTTCAGTAAGCAGCCAGTGCGCACAGCCTCTGCAAGGCTATGAGAGCTTGTTAATCCAGTGACCAGTAATCTGCCTCTCCCGTCCATGTTTGGCACAGAACAGCAAAAAGTGCTCACGGGTAACATCCACCCCACACTTTGAACATAATGGTAAGGTGATCACACTCCTATCCCTTCTATTTGCAAGTTTCCATGGAAAGATGCATCACAGTACATGTCGCATTCTACATAGACTTGGTCGGAGAGTCTACTCAAATCTTCACACCAAGACCACGGGCTCAAAGGTCTTGCCTCTGCCACGTCAAAGGATTTGCTTGAATTACTGAGAAGTGCAGAAACTCCTCTCCCAGGTATTCCCAAAAGGTTGCGAGCTTTCCGCTCAGCAGCATGTAGTCTGCCCAAATTCTCCCGACTGGGTCTGCATTGCCCCTGCTCAAATTGCACATGCACAAAACAGCCATCAGTCTTGTGCTCTGCACATAAGGGGTGGCTCATTATACTCAACCCACAATGCATCAATTGGTGTGGAGGCTAGACACCCAGAGACTAGCTGAAGGCACTTTGACTGCAGTCTGTAACACCTCGACCTGTCGTGGAGTGATACTCATAAATGGTAGATGATAGTCTATGCCAGACCTGACGAAAGTCCTGTTCGTTGCCAGTAACACTCCCCTCTCAACTGTTCTGTTTCCACCAAGTGCCTTCAAGACAGAGTAGCTAACTGGTGTGAGTGCTCCACTCCAAAGCTGAACATAATATGACCACCAAATATTTACACACTGCTTCGACTGGACCGTTGTGCCCCTTATAACCACAAAGGCATCACTCTGCCGGAGCACCCTGGAACGAGAGAAAATAACCATATCCGTCTTAGATGGGACTAACAACAAACCCCTGTCCTTGAGCCTAACCTCAATCAGGTCCAGCGCACATTGAGCACACTTTGACATAGGCCCTAAATCATCACCCACAGAACACAATGCAACATCGTCTGCATAACAAACAATGTTAGTTGTTTCTCCTAGCTCAACTAGACTGTCATTTATGGCTATAGTGAACAGGGTCAGGCATAGACAACTTTCCTGTGGGAGCCCTCGGTCGGTGCTTGCCTCAGTGGACCAGTACCCATTCACGCAAGTTACAAAGCTACGAGTCCCCAGAAAAGACACAATTGTATCTATTAGCTTGCGGCTGACACTCATCTTCTCTAGAGAACCTTCACCCCATCTGTGGCAACCGTATCATATGCCACTTTTATGTCAAGGAAAATGGCCATAACCACTTTCCCATAAGCCCATGCTTCTCTGATGCTCGTCAGGAGATACAGATTCGCATCATGCGCACTTCTATTGGCCTATACCCAAACTGCACTTGATCAACACAGTCAATATACTCCAGGTGCCACCCTAGTCTCCTGACGAGCATACACTCAAAGACGTTTCGCAGACCTGACAAAAATGCAATTCGCCTTTAATTTACAAGGCTTGATCTGTCGCTCCGTGCTTTGTGGACTAGAACTATGATGGTATACATCCACGACTGAGGATCATCCTATCCAAAATGTTCTGAAACAATCCCACAAGATCCTTCCTTGCATTCCTCGACTGATTGCTAAGCTCTCCATACAACACCCTATCAATGCCAGGTGCACTAGTGATCTTGCATTTTGAAGTGCAGCCTCATACTCCAATACATTCCACGGAACATCTCCTGCTTGCGATTGAATTCCAGCAGAAAATACGGTGGTGAAATTCCCACTGGCAAGGCATGAACACTTGAGAATCTCTCACTGAACGCATCAGCCATGTCCTCTCCACGGAGGACATTCTGACTGGTGCTTACAACACGAGTACCATAGACCCACCTCTTAGTCAATTTCGAGTCCTGCTGGCGAATAGTTTGCCAAGCCTGTGCCAGCGACGCTGGAGCACCTACGTGCTTACGAGAGACGTTTGCCGAATGCCTTCTTTACTTTCTTTAGCAGAAATGCTGACTCTGCTACAGCACCTCTATAGATCAGCCACTGTTCCTGTGTCGGGAGCTTCTTCTACTGTTTGTAGGCCTTGCAACTATTACAAATAGCAATAGTACATAGGTATGACCACCACATCGGGTGCTGTTTCACACAGGGTGTACCTGTCGCATTCCACTTTCGTCCCCAATTTCCTTTACGTACATTGGCTGACAGCCAATTTGAGAAAACCCCATTGTCAACAACTGGTTTCTGTCTACTGCTGTTTCATGGGACTGCAACGCCAACACCACCGGCAACTGGTCGCAAAATCACAGGGAAATGGTTGCTACCCCGTTGATCGTCATACATATCCAACAAGAATGCAGCTGCCATTTCCTAAGAACAAACAAAGAAATCTAACACCGATTCCTGTATCCAATAATTCTGCCATATCGTTAAGGTTGGGAACCCATTGTGAAGTGCACCCAAACCAAAAATATCTAATGCACTGGCTAGACGGCGACCCCTGCCATCAATGCAAGTAGAACCCCAGTCAAAATAATGCCCATTGAAATCTCCTCCCACTAGACATGGAGACGAAAATTGTATCCCATCCAGACTTTGATAGACATTGCGTCGATACCAGCCACTTTTTGCCGTATTGAAAGCATCAAATAAGGAACTGCCCACTTAATGAAGATGCCTACCATCAAACCCGAATGAACAAAATCCGCTCTGAAAGTCACAACACTAAAGCTCTGCATCGTTATCGGCTTCTTGATCACCCAGCATTTCTGCACGTTGCAACAATTGTTCCACTTCATCGATTTTACTTTGCAAGCCCCTCGCATTCCAGGTTGCAATATTGAACGCTGCGAAAGCTTAATTGTGTTGCCAACTGAAACGACCAAAATGACCTGAACAACCGAAATGAACTTTCATGCTCTCAAACCGACTGCTTTCTATACTTTGACAATCCGCAATATCTTCCACTTCCACATTTGCGCATTGCACAATCAGTCGAGTTTGATGCTTGTGCAGATGTTAGATTAGCAGCCTTCGCTCGGTGTGTGTTTGGAAGCTCTTCACTTGCAGGCATATTTTCTACTTGACTTTCTAATGCTTCTTGCTTCTTGTTCGACAACATCATCTTCGGCACCCTTTTCCCCTTCTTGCGATACTCTTCACAGACACTACTTGAGAGATGCAGTCTTGACCCTCCCCCTGCTTGCACTTTTTACTCTCTTTCGTTTGGCTGGGGGTGTTAGCCATGATCCCTAACTCTCTTCTTCTCTTTCTCTTGGCATCCCCTTCGGATCTTCATTGTTGGCTGCATGGTCAGTAGTTGCTCGATTATTCCTGGATGCTGATTTGCTCTTAATTCCGGAGCCTCCTGATGCTGACAAGCATGGTGCACTAGTGCTCAAGGTCATCTTCTCAAGCGATCTTCCTCCAGATGCCAACTGCTGCTGCTGCTTTTGTGTCTCCATGACTCTCTCTGCCACTCTTACTTGACTGGGATGCCTTTGCGCCTCTCTGATGGCCTCCTGGAAGTGTTGACATAGCTGACGTGGGTCGCTCCACATGCCTCAGGTTGCATAGGCTATGCTCGTGCATGCTTGCCTGTAATGGCTGCGCATGCTGCAATGCAATCAGTTAGGCTCTCGATCACTCACAATAGCAATGCTGGAATTCCTCTGATTTTGATGGTGCCCGGCACATCTTCTATTGTCATTCCTTCTTTGAGACACAGTGTTATTACTCGCACACCTGTCTCGCATACTCCCTTTCCTCGAATGATCAATTTTTCGAAGACGTGCAACTCTAAATTCTCAATGCTGCCAAATGTTATTGCAATATCTGCTACAGTGATTCCGCGTGTCAACCAGTAAATGCACATTTGGATCTTGATCATGCAGGTCGTATACTTCTACAGCATATCCATTCATTTTCAATTGGGCCTCGAGAAGCTTTTGTTTAGCTTCAGTCGATTTTGATACTATCTCCATTTTCTTGCCTGTCACGTTCCACACCTGATACAATCTCAGTTCTTACTCGGATTCTGCATACCTCTTTTTCCGTCACACCCCGTTTGTGCGCTTCCAGCATTGCAGCTGTAAAGGTTACTTCAGAAACTAGACCGTTATTTACAACACTGCTCGTGACTACTTTTTTAAATACCAACTCCTTCAGCAAGGTGTCAACCTTCACCTCAGCCTCCATTTTTCAACAATCAAATTTTTACCCATTAACAATCATCAGTTTAAAAGACATAACACGTGCACGAAGATTTACGAAGATTTATTGAGCCAATAAGATCTCCAAATCTATGCGCTCACTAACTAAGCCTAGACTAACATATACTAACCTAACCTACTGCCTCCAGATACACAAAAAAAACGAAGATACGACCTGGCGCGTTTGCTGATTGGAATTGTTAAAACAACTTGTACTCATGGTTGTTTCAAACTATGAATATGTCTTCAAAACTATTGTTGTGAACATTGATTGTTGTAAGTGGAGGATAAGATACTTAACCTACACTTTTAAACAGTGCCGCTTAAACAATGACTTTTGTTCTTTTCAAAAGACGACAGTTTTCAAGTATAGAATTAGAAAACAAAAACGTACTCGTTTTATGTTTAAGGTATGTTTAACCAGCCATGTGTCAAAAAATAGGAAAGTAATAAGCCTTCCATTCATGGTGTTGCTGTGGTGTTTGGTCTTCGTGAAACTTTACTACACTTTTTTACAATGACCTTTTGGTTTTTAATGTGATATCAGCATTTTATGACGAAAGTCTTTAATTTAAAAATTAATAACAATATAATTTACTAAGCCTTTCCTTTGCTGTAGTGTTTAGTCCATGAGAAACCATACTGCTTCATTCAACCATTGCAAAATATATTTTAACCCCCGTGTGAGACAAAGTAATAAAAGTTTTATTGTAAAAACAAACACGCAAATAACACGTAAATAAGACATGACACTACAAAGAAGCCCATACAATGTTGATGGCGGATGGGGCAAACCGTCCGGACAACGCACCACGACCACAAAAAGCACACTAACGATTAAACTCAAACTCAAACCAAGAAACCGTATAGCTTAACGAAATTAAATTTAATAAAATTCCGGACACTAGGGTTAAGATTTAACTCACCCACATTAACGACAGCTTCTAGCCGACTCCAATGACTGCTTGATGCTGCTTGACTCTAGTGGAATGTTCTGGCTGACCAAGATTCTACAAAATCGTTGTTGTCGGAAAAAAGTGTGTCGATACCTAAAGCTAAAAACATTTTCAGAGACACAATGAAATTAAAGTTCGGACAATAATGAACGTTCGAAACACGCGCACGTACTCTTAGGTTATTGTTAATCATTGCTAATTGGGATAATAACTACTGCATTATCGATTGTTGGAAGAATCGATTGTTGTAGTAGCCTAAGTATTGTTACAATGGAAATCACCGCACAGAAAATACCCCAAAACAAATGAAAAAAAGGAAAAGGAAAAATTAGGTACACATTTATTGGACACAAAAAGTGACTATGGGGACAAATTAGTTATACCCATGGTTTGCAACAATGCCTCAGAGAATACGGGATTTACAATTCCTCGGATCCCAACAGAATCTTCGCCTTCAGCTCTGAGTCTGTTGGTATCCTTGGAGATGTAGTATAGGTTATTCAGAGTACTGAGATTAACAATGTGGAGGTCATGAAGGGGCCGAGCCATTGTTGAGCTCAGTAGAGAAAAGTGGGTAATAATCTATTTATCACCCAGTCACGTGACAACTGAAAAGTGCATTCACTGTCATTGTTATTGCAACTTAGTCTTTGTTAGCTTGCAAACAGTCGCATTGTCAAGCTTTCTGAGCAAAAGAACGTCAGCATGATTCATTTTTTGTTGTGCGCGTGCTGGCCCTTTGTCAGTATCAGTACTCCGGGCCTGGGATGAAGGTATCAAGCTTGTTGCATTGTTACAAGCATTGTTGAACAGTACTGAGATGTCTAAACTGGGTGATAAAATCCTGTACTCGCCTTGGCATTGTTGCAAACCATGGGTATAACCTATACCAATACTAGACGCGTATGGTTCTTGGCATGGATTCCGACAATAAACAATTGTTACAAAGCCAGTGTTTCCACATAATGCTTGTATGGCTGAACCGGCTCAATTATGAACATTACCAGATTTTTTTTAGAGAAGAAGAAATCCGGTAAAGGGAGGTGCCAGCCCGGGGATTCGACCCAGGAAACCTCCGATCATCGTCGGGGACGAAAGATTGTCCAGAATTAGCCAGAATACATCCCATATCCGCTGAAGGAGCATGGTAGCCTCTCACGCTACCCTGGCCGGCAGTCCTGGCGGGGACTTTGCCAAGGTCCCCTTTCCAGGGGTTCGACCAGATCCGCAAACCTCCAGCAATGAACCTCCAGAATGAAGACGAATTAGCATGCATGCTAGTAGAGAATTAGCAAAACTGCATGATAATGACGAATTAGCAACTTCCCCGTTTTGAACAGCTCTTTTTTGACCAATTAGCAACTACACAGTTTTACCGGGTCAGGCCCTCTTGCAAATGCTTCTCTAATGCACCGAATCGTGAAAAAGACTAATTTAGCAACTGTCAGATCTTACGGGCGGGTCGTGCAGATGCTTCATGAGCATAAATTGTGCAAGCGCGTGTAAAATGACGAATTAACAACATTTTGGAAGTTAGGAAAAAACAGCCCCGTCCAGAAAACCCTGGCATTTTGTCATTTTGAATTGTACTCCCATTTGATTATTTTGTTTGTAGGTTTTTTCTACAGTGGTATTGCTAGTTTTGTCATTTTCACCCGTTTGCGTATTTTTTTACGGGGGTGTTGGAGGGGAGACGATCGTCTAACTTTGCAGCGCATGGGGTATTTGATACAAACCCCTGAGATGAACGGTGGGTATAAAGGTGCGGACAATTCCGTAGGTCTTTATATAAGCCATGACTGCCAAGTACAACTGGTTTCGAGGTTCCAGTGCAAGAAATGCAAGGTTGAATTTTTATCGCGGGAAGAGGTGAAAAATCATTTGCAGAAGCCTTGGGTGGTAAACTTTACTTGTCTCGACTGCAGAGGGGTCATTTCTTCCTACGATGAATTCTTGGTGCACTACGACTGATGCGACTGAAAAAATGATTACGCCCAAAAAAAATCAAGTTTAGCAGTATTTATTACTGCGAAGCCTGTTGGAAGTATTTTCCGATTAGGAACGAGCTATGGTTCATACCTGAATTTTCCAAGTGTCTAATCTGAAGGTAAAGACAGTTTCGACATCTGAAGATAAAAAAAAGAACCAACGATGATCGATGAAGAAGAAAAAAATCATGAACTTCCAATGTTGGACATTGAGATTTTCCCGTGCCAATATTGCGAGAAGACGTTCAGGGACAAGAGTTATAAACGGAGGAACGAAAGGCGTCACGAAGGAAAATGTAACGTAACCTGCAAATCGTGCTGTGAGATTTACTCAGATGTTCTCACTTATAAACGGCACAAGTGTGGCAGGGCTGTAAAACAACGTGCAAAGGAAATTGGAGTATTCAAAAAGAGACTTAAATTGTCTTTTCCAAAACTCAAACCTCTGTTGAGGAAGGCAATATTTTCTCAAATGCCGGCAAATTTCAACCTCGTAGTAAACAACGTCAGATCTCTAGTCGTGCCTATAATAGAGGATAGCAGAATCGACTGGGCTTTGTCGTACATGATTCAAGATTTGAAAGACAAGACGGAAGTGACCTACGATACCGAACTCAAATTGAGACCGTTCAGTTTGGATTTAGGAGGTATTGATCTCGTGCGCGATGCTTTCAACAGCTGTTCTTGACTTTCAAGCGAGATTTTAAGTCGGATGAAATGCAAAACGAATCCTTGAATTTTTTTGGAATGGTATGAGATAAATGTTGGAATCTTTGAGAGAAATGTCGACGTCTTCTGGTAAGTAGAAAAGCTCAAATCGGAATATGCATTTTCTTCGAAAAAGCGACGAACAAAATGGAAACTATTAAAGCTTATTTCAATTCCAACCTGACTAGAGTGGGGAGCAAGGAGGTTCTCTCCGAAATGTCAAACAAGATTCTGCATAGTATTGGACAGTTTGCCATAGAAGGAAGTGGATGGGTTGTCAAGCAATGCGTGTATACCGAACTATGTGTTGAATCTATAGACGACTTACTGGAAAAGATTATGTGCCACTCCCCGACAATCTGAAAATAGGCCCCGCTATACTGGTCAACATACGTCTTCAGGATGATAGATGTTTTGTGTGGTCTGTGTTGGCTACTGTACATCCTGTCCTATCTTCACAACACGACTTGGATACGAAACATTACATCTCTCATGCGCACGAATTAGTTGTTGGCATGCTAGATACATACCCCATTCCTTTACCCAAAATCACGGTATTCAAAAAAGCCAACAACATTTCGGTATCGATTTTTGGCTTTGAAGAAGACAAACCTTGCGTTTAGCATGCGAGTTCCTTCGTTGAAAGTAAGCATCACGTTGACTTGCTTCTTCTCGATGGAAACTACGTGACGATTACAGATTTCAACAAATTCATCGCATGTTTCAACCCCAAAAAGCGCTTGAAGTATTTTTGCAGACATTGTCAACACGGTTTTCAAAATCGTTTAAGGTATGAAAACAACCACCTTCCTTCTTGCAAGGGAGTTCCATTTCAAAAGACCTCATAGCCCGACAATGACGTTATCCGGTTTAGGAATTTCAAGAACAAACTCAAAAGGTTGTACATAGCATACGTGGACTTTGAAGCGGTGCTGCACCCACTCTCCAGTTGTGATGGAAACGATACATACACCAGAGTTATCCGCATACACCATGCTTGCAGTTTTGCCTATGTGATAGTGGACCACTTAGGTAGAGTAATTCCCAAACAGTTGTACAGAGGAATAGACGGTGTGAAGCTTTTCTTCGAGTCTATATTAGAGGAGTAGAAAAAATAGTGGCTTACGTGGAATCCCACAAGCAAAGGATGAAACGTTTAACCAAGGAACAGTGGTTGCTCTACAACATAGCTATGGTATGCCATCTTTGCAAAGACGGTACATTTACCCCACCCCAAGAAAAATTTATTGGGTTTATGAAAGTGCAAGACCACGACCACATCGCCAGTGAATATAGAGGTGCCACGCACAGCAAGTGTAACTTAGCTTACACTTTGAATGAACAACAACATAGCGGTTGTTATGAAAAATAGCGTAATTTCGGAAAATACGACAGTCATTTCGTAATGAAAGCTTTGAATTCGTTCAAAGATTTGAATGCTCTGGACAATGTAGGGGATCATCGCTAAGAACAAGGAACGAATTTGGAGCATGAAATTGGGTGGTTTTACTTTCATCGAAAGTCTAGCATTTATGACGGCATCGTTGGAAACTTTAGCTTCGAACTCAAAGCGCTTTAACATTATGGACAAGCTTTTCGAAGGTGAATCGGTGAAATTCGTTCAAGGTCTTAGGCAAAAAGGTGCCTTTCCGTATAAATACCTGACAAACATGGAAGTGTGTGAGAAAGAGTGTTTACTTCCCATGACAGCATTTACCTCATTGTTGATTGGTGTGATCTGCTCCGAATGTTACGTACACAGGATGAAGATTTGGGATTTAGGCAAATGCAAAACATTTGGAAATTGCCACGATTTGAATTTGTGGACAGACATGCCGAAAACTTTATAGAGTGACGAGTTTGGCTAGTTACAGATTGGATCCCTACTATTACATTTCTACACCCTCACTGTATTGGGATGCGGCACTTAAGAGAACAGGAGTTTCTTTATATATTTTCACTGATATTGACATGCATCTTATGGTGGAAAAGGGTATAAGAGGTGGTGTCTCGTTTATAGCTAGAATATACTCTAAAGCCAACAACCCGTATATACCATCTACCTTCGACCCTGATAAAAAGAATTCTTACATCATATTTTTGGTCTTCAACAACTTTTACGGTTGTTTAATGTGCGAGTATCTACCGACCGGATAGTACGAATGAGTGCCGGAAGACCGACTTGAAGATATAAACCTCCATAATTACAAAGACACGAGTGATATGGGGTTGATATTAGAAGCGGACTTGGAATACCCAGAGATGCTTCATGCATCTCACAATGATTTCCCATTAGCACCGGAGCACTTGAAAATCACAAGGTTTGAACGTTCCCTTTCAACCGTCGGGCAATCGAGGACTTGCGGTTAACATATAGCAAAACCTAAACCTAACAACTTTCTCAAAGACAAAGTACGTGGTGCACTATATTAATTTGAAATACTACCTTTCTCTCGGCATAGTCATCAAGAAAATACACAAAGCAATCAGTTTTAAGCAAGCGACTTGCTGAAACCTTACATTAAGTTTAATAACGAGAAACGGCAAGCTGCTACTAACGTTTTTGACAAAAACATCTAAAACTAATGAATAACAGAATTTTCAGTAAGACAATTGAAAACAAACGCAAGAGATCGAACGTCTTCATAGCAAAGATGAAAGAGAAAACCATCAAGTACACTTCTCACCCCCGCACCACGAGTTTCACACCTCTAAACGAGGATTTGGTAATTTTTACAAAGACTCCCGCAAACATCATCTTGGACAAACCCATCATGGTTGGGTTTAGCGTCTTGGAACTGTCAAAGATACTTGTCTACCAGTTTCACTCCAACCACATGATGAAAAATTACATACCGGAGAGATGTAGACTCCTAGTTACGGATACTGATAGCTTGTGTTATTCGATAGAAATAGACGAAGTTTACAAAGATATGGAAGAGGATGAGTAGTTGTTCGACACAACAGTCTACCCCAAAGATCATTTCCTACACTATGACATCAACAAAAAAGTATTGGGGAAGATGAACGACGAGAGTGCGGGTTGCCCAATTTCTGAGTTTGTAATTTTAAAGTGTAAGCTCTACAGCTTTTTACAGTCGGACAGGAAGAAAAAAATGGCTTGCAAAAACAGCACAAGTCATGCATGAAATGTACAAAAGTATATTAATAGCATCGTCAGAACTCTTAGGTCTTACATTCGTTTGAAGGGGCATGAACCGAAAACTGTCACCATCAACAAGTTGGCTTTCAGTCCTTACGACGACAAGAGATGGGTATGCGATGATGCAGTCAGCACTCTCACCTACGGGCAATTGAATTCACTTTAAACTATCTATATTATCTGTCCAACTGTTGTACTTGGAGTCATAGCCTTTCCACTTAACGAAATAAAGCATTTTCCCATCTTTTCCCCTCTTTTTACGCAATACTTGCTGTGATGTCCTTGACATGGACAGTTGGACACACCTAAGCCCAGCGTGAGCACCAATGGTAATAACTCACACGGGCTACCAAACTAAGACTTTCTCCACTAGAAATAAATCTGGAACTAGGGTTTTTTGAGTTTCCTGTTCATAGAAAGGTCTGAGCACCGTTTCACCCGACTCATCCTTCAAAAGATACATAACTGGCTGTGTTTTTTGAACTTTATGGATCGTGAATACTTCGTTAGTAAAATTTTGCAAATACCCTTTATCAAAATTTTTTAAATTTGGATATCCTGACTTTATTTCCTAAGGCAAATTTGAGTTTTTTTTAGCAGTCGTTAAGTACTAGTTTGTCTCAGCAATGGTTCGTGATGTCTGGTTACTTCCATAGGTTTCAGTTTTGTGGTGGAATGAACCGTGTCATTGTAATGTGAAACCAACACATAATGTGCCGATAATGTGTAACCGCTTGTAATTCACCTGCCTGTTGAAACTTTTCCTCATTCGAGTTTTCAGCATTCTGTTGAAACGTTCTACCATGCTCGTTTTCTTCTCAGAGTACGTAGAGTACATGGTGATGTTATGGCGCCTAAGTAGCGCTTTGAAGTCTTCATTGTAGAACTCGCTAGCTAGATCAACTTGTAAATTTCTAAGGGGTATCACTCCTACGACTGTGTTCTTAAAAGTTTTGGTAATGTCTAAACCAAATTTATATTTAGGGGAATGGCCTAAGCAAATTTGAACATGACGTTAATGCAGGTCAGTACATAGTTAAACCCTTTATTTAGTTTAGCATACGGTATCATTTTCACCGAGTCAGCCTGCCATAGATCGTTCAGGTCCAGTACAATCACTTTCTGTCTCGGAAAATTATTTTGCGTTGGTTCGTGAAGGTCATTTATGAGTTGATCCATTTTTTTTTATTTCCCATTCTGAACCTGAGTTTTGTTATCATGATTTTCTTAATGATGGATGCGGCTAGTTTTTCTCTCCAAGCCAGATATGGATCCTCTCTCACTCTTTGAGCTTTTGAAATTAGAACTTCATCGGCGGCATGTCGATCTCTTAAATTGGAGCATTCAACGTAAGCTATATCGTGATCCTTGCACACTTCGTCTAGTTTATTTATTGCAGGATCTCCTCATGCCAGTCGCGTCTTCAGCTTAGTTCCAGAAATACAGTATTGATATCACGGTAAACGCATTTCAATGGGCAAGTTATCTATGATTTTGATCACGAGTCCCTCTCCCAACTTGCCAAAGTAAGCTTTTTTGTACCACATACATCGCAAAACACTATCTACATCGGTCGTGAAGTTGTAGAAACTGGGGCTTCGATTCGTTAAAAGTCGAACGTTTACATTTTACGCAATATTTCATCATGATTTCTGTACAGTTGCTGTTTTTTACTAGAGTACAATCTTTTTTTCATTCCGAGTTTATTTCTTCTTCTTTAAAAAAAAAAGAAAACAGATTCCTGCTAGATTATTCACACCATCAAAGACTCCGACTTGAAAATGTCTAAACACTCCCATCCATTTTGACTCTGAAATAAATTACGAATTGGCTCTGCTTAATTTAACACTTATAACAGCACACACAACGCCACCTCAAAAAATAATGAAATTAATTACACGACCGATGCTGGTGCCTCCTGGCAGAAAGGGTTACTGAAAGTGTCCCGGTGCTTGAGAAATCGAGGATTTGAATAAAGTTCTCAAACCAGTGATAGATGCGAATGGTCACATCAAGGATTCCATTACAATTCTTCTGAATCTAAACACTATAAGAACCAACTTGATAATAACAGATCCGAATTGCAGAATATCTTTTTCCGGTGACAAGAGTATGGCTCCAGTCTTGGGGTTTGACTCGGGCAACTACGTCAGAAGTCGAGAAAGTCAAAATACCGTCGACATTATGAGCGTCAATACAATTTTTATACACATTGGTATCACAGGCAATTCTTACCAGCAATTCTTAACAGCGATACTCAACCCATTCTATACTCCTTTTATCCAAATTATCCTCCCGGTTTCAAAATCATAGAGTCCCTACATAATTTATCTCCCAGTGAGTACAAAGTTAATCAGAAATATAAGAGTTTGGCTCACATCTCAGACCAACGAGCCGTGCGTCTTCATCGTGAGATCTAAAAATTAAAAAAGGATAAAATGCTCATGTTTGGAAAAAAAGGGAAAGGACACTTTCTTTTATATTAGAGATAATAATAAAAAACCAAACAGTTTAATGCCGAGAAACAAAGCTTTTTTCAAATTTATAAAAACACCGAGAAAATGAGCGTAGTAGAAGATTACTTAAAAATCAACGAACCTTTGGTGTATGATTCTTCGGTTGAGTCTTACACGTACCACGAATACAATCCTATCGTTGGCACCAATATCAACAACGTAAATTCAGAATCCGTATATATGCAGAAAATCAAGATTTATTTCTGCACGTTGTCAACAGTTACCTCCTGATTATAGAAAGTTGCTGAAGGACGATGGCTCAGCATACGCAGACGCTGACGTAGTTGCGTTGATTAACAATGCTCCCATGTTTCTGTTTTCTAATATCTTGGAGCTAAATAAGTCGAAGAGTTAAATTATCTGGGATTCAGTACTCTGATGATGGGATAGCTCACTTACGGCTTACCGGAGCAACCAGCATTGTTCAGTCAGTGCTGGGCATTGGATAGTACTGCGTTAGTTGATGCTGGGTTAATCAACAACTTGGGATACAAACAGCGGCACGCGTCCATCATCGTTGAAACAACACCTAAGAAAAGCTTTGCCTTTGACATCACGTTGGAACACATAATGGGATTTATTGAAAATTACGATAAGCTAATCTACGGAACTAAACACGTGCTCACACTCATGCGAGCTAGTGACACAAACGCCAACTTCAAAGCAGTGGCCATGGCCAGTAGCAAAGTCCTTCTGAATATCATTAGCTGCCTCGTTCCCCACGTGATGACGTCAGACGAGCAAAAACTTAAAACTCTACAATTTCATCGACCATGGAGCGACCATGGATTTAGGATTAGGCACTGGCATTATGATAGCTGCATGTTCCCTCAAAATACCAGCATCACTTGGTGCATGCTGACTACTTCTGTGGTCGAAAAACCTAGGTGGATAGTTCCAGCTTTTCAAACTAACAGGCAGGACTTTTTGGTCCAAAATCCTGGTGTGTTTGACCATTGCAGTCTAAAAGATGCTCACGTGACTCTAAATTCCGAGCGATATCCGTTTCTCAATTTAAATACTAATTTTGCCACTGGAGAGTACGTTGGTCTGTACAGAATGGCGCAGCAATTTAGGCAGCTGTGCTACGTTACCAACGACTTGAGTTTTGACTTGCTTCAGTTCAAGAAAGTCTATCCTCTCGTGGTGTTGGGTTGCTCCAAACAGTTCGAGAGGCTTCAATTGGGAATTGTGGACGTACAAGTCAAACTGAAATTTAGAGCAGCCGTTCCAGCAGATACAACCTATCACGCTCTGCTCATTGGCGACAGGAAAATGAATCTAAATTGGATAGAGAAAGTCGAAGTTGTTTACTAATACTACTAATAATAAAAAAAGATATGGCGCTTAAAACAAAATCACAAAAAAAGAAAAGGTTTTTTTTTTGCCGTTGGCATTGCTAGGACCGATTTTAGCTGGTATTGGAAGGTTGGTGGGAGGGACTGCAGGGGTTGTATCTGCCGTAAAAAAAAAAGTACAAAATGATACAAATATTCTGTCGGAACTCATGCGACATCACAAGCAAGTGGAAGGTTCCGGCTCCAAGAAAAAAAAAATTAGGCAAAAAACGAAGCAAAAAGAAATAGCCCTGTGGCAAAGGTCTTTTACTTAAGACGACCCAGAGTTTAATCGACTTTGATAAACCTTTAACAAATTTTGATATCAGACTGGCTAGAGTAATGAAAGTTCCGAAATTCAGAGGTAGCTTTAGTAAAGACACACTTCCCTTAAAACTTTGGCCTACTGATGAAAATGGAATAGTAAACTTGGAAGATTTCCACGTTGGACATGGAAGTCACTGGGTAGCATATTCCACCTTTTCGGGAGAACTCTGTTATTTCGATAGTTTTGGTAACATGGGTCCGTTATGGTCTGTGGTTAACTACTTGGGACCGGGAATTAAATACAATTACGAACGTGTACAAAACTTTCAATAGATTTGGTGCGCTCACTTTTGCTCATTTTTCCTTAGTGCCTTCTGTGAAGCTTGCAATTACGAAGCTGTTTTAGATAAGATGAGAAGAGTCATGTATTGAAAACTTACGTGTAAATCAAACTGGAAATCAAAGTCTTCTGCATGAAACTCTTCGAATGCCTCTACCGCGATGGGCAAAATTTTCTATTACGTAAGGAATTTTAAAAACTGTAACTGTCGAATGCTCGTCTTTTAGTTTAGTAATGTAAAGGGCTTTCGTTCCTATTTTACATTTATCAATGAATACAATGCTCGGATCACTGCAGTATAAAATTGCTTCGTGAATTAAACCAGAACTTGTACACACGAAGCTTGAAAGAGGACTGGAATTAACGAGCCAATCACCAGTTTTTTCCAGTGGGCTTTTCTTGCTGAAACTGATTATCATGAAGCAGTTTTCGTGCACAAATTTCTTTGTAGCCGCGTCACTCGGTAAAGTAGGTTCGCTTATATTTCTAATGAATTTGTTCGCGACATTGAAGTATTCTTTCTGCTCATCTTGTAACAAGCAATTGCTGTCGACAAATCCCTTAGTAACAGTATTGCTCGATAAAGTAGGTTTGCTTAAATTTCTAATCGGCTTGTGCGTTGCGTTGAAGTATGCTCATCCTGTAATAAACAATTCCTATAAACGTACACTTTTGATGCCGCATCAGCAGCATGCCGGGGGAAGCTATGTCCTTAATTTGCTTCTTCCTCGCATAGAAATTCCCATCAGCCTCATCTACACCTTCCCCCTGCACAAAAAACTCTAGTGCACATAACACGGTGACAGAGTAAAACAATGAAGCAAAACAATGGGCATTAAAGAATTGGTTTGTTAAAATACAAGACGCAATAATAATCTCAAAAAAAAAATGAAAAGAGAACTGTCCCAATAGGGACTAGAACCCAGGACACCCGCTTACTATTAATATACCCGATTTAGTACGTGACTGTTCTGGGTTCGAGTGCCAATTGTGGCATTTGTCTTTTCTTTATTTTTCAGATTATTGTACCTCGTATTCTCATAAATCAGGTCTTTAATGCAGACTATTTGCTCGAATAGATTGTTTGATAGGATTACCCCCCCCCCCTGATTATTGTCAAGGTTCGTTCTTTCAATAAATATATTACAAAGGAATATAAACCTCAAGATGTCTCAACAGAACTGGCAAACGATTCTCTCGAATCTCTTGCAAAAAAACTTGCTGAAAATTAGGAACGAGAAAAGTACCAAGATTAACAATGGTGTAAAGTTTTCCTTGTCTCCTTCCATACAGTTTAACAATTTAAAGAGTTCAGGGACTCTCATTTTGAACGAAAAATCAAAATATAAAGGTTGTATTTTGCACACCGACCCGGAAACTCAAAAACTGTTGAAAAATCTTGAAAACACAGCTTTCAATGTACACAGCTTCCTCCTGTTACTACTCTTGTGACAAGACAAGTGACTGTGATAAACTGCTCCGTCTTAGAACTTGGGTGTATGAGGATATGTACAAAACTAACGGGCGACTTAACAAAAATGTTATTGATGGGCCATGGTTTAACCTGCCATCTTATAACACTGTAAACTTGATGGAAGTCACCGGGAAAATTACTGCAGTAAACGTTACCAACGATACTCCCAGCAACGTGAAATTATGGTGAACGCAGACTTTGTAGTGGCCCATTCTGATACTTCCCACGACAAATTATCCGATGAAAAAATTTTTTGGGTTTGGTATCTCTGTAAACATAGAAAATTTGTGAATAAAAAAGTAATGGAAAGTAAAAACTACGACTTTTTCGTACCTAAAAATCACCCATTTCTACCTTCAAATATCAGATGTTTAATTATAGGTCCTGCAAATTGCGGAAAAACTAACTTACTATTTAATTTCATATGTAACGAAAGATGGCTCGACTACGACTGGTTATTTATTACAGTAAAACTTTATGTCAAGCAAACTACAAAGCTTTGCAATCTATATTTGGCGAAATTGAGGTATAAACTGGATGGAATGTTCCATTTTTTTACGATTCTCAAATAGATTTAAGTCCGCCCAAAGAACTGGACCCAAAATTTTGAAACCTGATTCTTTTTGACGATTATCTTTTAGACATGCAAAAAACATTGATCGTAACTTCACTCGAGATTTCATTGAAATGCCAATGTTTTTTATTGCAGTCAGTCCTACATGAGAATTCCAAAACAAGTGGTCAGAGACAATGCAAATTTATTAATCCTTTTCCCCATGAATGAGTCAAATTTAAAACACGTTTATGAGAATCACGTTGCCCCTGACATGGAATTTTCAGACTATAAACGCTGTGTAGAACATGCTGGAAAAAGCCTTATAATTTTTTTTTATCAATTAACAAAACGTTAAGGGAGGACATTTATAAACGTTCATTTTTACCTATTAAACAAAACAATGGAAACAAAACGAGAAAACTCAAAACACAAAAGACATTTGGGTGACTACGTTTGGGTGAAAGAGAGCAAGAAGAATCACTGCAAGAATTTTTAAACCGGTAGTAGGCAACCTGAAACTGAGACCGGTCCTTGGTGCAACCACGCGAAATACGCCGATTAAAAACAGACTAGCCACGCAAACTATCCCGATAAAAAACACTGTAGCCATGCAAACTACCCCGATTAAAGTAAAGAAAGTGGAAGAAAGTGACGAGGATGACTACGAATCATTGGGTTGTCACCGTCCCCTGCAGTTATTCCTTGGGCATTGCCGACCTCTCTCGATTTCAGTCTTGCCGAATATTCAAGTCCGGCTGAAGCTCCTATAATGCGAATTCCTCCCCAGTTCAAAACTGAATACGCAACTACGAGCACCGGTCCTAAACTCACCCATTTATATTGTGCGGCGCAAGCTAGACGTATTTCCACTCCCCCGGAGCTTCTGGTAAGATTATTGGAGACACTGCTAAATATTTCTTGATACAATTTTTCGAAAATCCCAAGGACACCGACCCCTTATTCGGGTTACAATATGAAAAGTAAGGTGAGGATAATAAAGTGGTTAAAATATTTGAGAATGACGTAGTGGTCAAGGGGGAGCAATACGTGGGGAACTTGCTAGTTTTCAAAGATTTGAAAGAAACTTCCCTTGCACCAGAAGTTAAAGCAGCTTACGCAGTCATGTTAAAAAATACTAATGCTATTTATCACAACAATGACCCAAATACTCGTAAACTCAAATCTAATTGTAGTGCCAAGTACAACTCTATTATTGTTCCGATTTGGGAAGACATGAAGAAAAAAGGGATGGGCATGGTTTAAAAAACCGGGTTATTCAAGTAGAGTTGATTACAAATATTGTGATAATCCTAATGATTTGATTAAAAGACTGAGACTTTTGCACAAATCTAGTTTAGCCAGTCACGACAGGCATAGAAATGAAATGGTCTAATGAAATTAGAAATAGAAACTTTCATCCTGGTTCAATAACCTGACTTGAATTGACCTGAACTCAAATTCTAAGATGGTTGGTCTAAAAATAGAATATATTTTCGTCCCAGCCAATAGATTTCAACTTGGCATCTAGGTTAAACTTTATGCAAATTTAAAATCTTTTCTTTCGAGCTCTCATTGCATAGAAAACTTTCATGGAGGTCATAACTTCTACAAAATATTTCTGGCTTCAAAACTTGCTCAAGCCTGGCTCTGCTATATAAAATGGTGCTTTGCCATGAACAACCATTGTTGCAAAATTTTTCGAAGGGAACAGATGTCCGCAGTTATGTACCTAAGAGGTGAGTACTTCTTGGTTATTTTTCAGGTAAGTTAGGTATAAGGGCTTTCAGCGTGTGCACTCTAAAACAAGGTAAAAAATTGAATATTTTTTTAAATTAATTTTTAAATTAACCCAGTCTTAAAATATCTACTGTAAGACCAGTAATGCCCACTATGACAGTACTGTACCTCTCTGCTCCTGTAATGTACTCACAGCTAAAACAGTTCCTTATAGAGAGGAGTTTATTATAATGAGGTTCAACTCAAGGCCATGGGCGCACGCAGGCCTTGGACACCACGCATCGTTTATTTGTTTTTACCGATAACAAAGACATTGATTCAAAACTTAAACTCTCGTCTTCCATTTTAGCCCGATCTAACAATCGATTGATCACGTTTTTGTCGCGTGTTACTTACCTCTTAGCCAAAAAACGCAATTTTTATCCGTTATCTAGAAGGGTTCATACGACGCTGTCCACAAATCGTGGCCTATGTCCTGTTTGGTTTAGAGGCGCCGTCAGAGTGTACATCGAAACAGGATGGCCATCAAAGCATTCGTTTCACGCGAGACAAAATTAAGCCAGTGAAACACAAGAAATACACAGCTTAGACACAAAGATTTTAATTGTATTTTAACAGTTTTTGTAGTAAAAAGGTCTGTTAAATGTAATTGTAATCATTTTAAAGTAACTGTCGAGGAAACGCGTTTTTTGATGGTACACCTACGCATCCTTTAATCCTTGAAAATTAGGTCTGTAGCCTCACTAAAACCTTGAACGCGCGCGAAACTGTAGATAGGAAGAATAAAATAAATATTGAAAGATTACGCGAATTGATCAGATTCCTCCCCATCCCTTAGTAAAAAAAATTACAAAATTGCTCATTTTTAATCAAATAAGCCAACCTGCCAATATTGAGGGAAAATTATCGATATTGCTACAACCAAAATAACCCGGTTTTAGATACAGCAATCGATCATTTTTTTGTCAGTACGAAAAAAAAAGGCTTGGTGCAGGGGGGTCAATGCTCGTCATTGTTGTTTCAACTAAACTATAAAATTACACGATTGAAAAAGACACACCACCATAGGAAAAACCGACACACCTCCATAAAAAAGACGCATAGAAAGCCCCACAAGCAACACCAACATTAAAAAAATGCAAAAAATGCTCATTTTATTCTTCACCTGTGCGCCCGCACAGTGCTGCAAAAATGAATAAGGTTTTCTACATAATTAAAATGTCCGTTAGCTGCTACTTACGAAATTAAAAGCTGCGTGTAAGAATAAGGCCTATTAGTTGACAAATACGCCTAAAATCTAAAATAGGCTTAAAAGCTAACACATTTTTAACCGGTACTTCTGATTGTTACTGAATAGAGATAGCTGTTGCAATTGCGTGGTAGTGGTATGTGCCTCACCACTGGCACAACTACACAGAAGATCGGATGTGACTGGATAGTCGCTGTATCCGCTTGTTTAGAAGTAGGATAAAAATGACAAAATGCAGGGGATGTGCCACCACCACCATTTAAAAAAAGACCGCGCAAAAATAAATATACTCATTTAAAGCAGGTTTTTAAAAATGACAAACACCGGGGTTTTCTGGAAGGGGCTGTTTTATCCCACAACTTCCAAAATTTTGTTAATTCGTCATTTTACATGCGCTCGCACAATATTTATGCACATTAAGCATCTGCACGACCCGCCCGTGCGATCTGTAGTTGCTAAATTCATCTTTTTCACTATTCGGTGCATTCGAGAAGCATTTGCAAGAGTGTCTGACCCGGTGAAACCGCGCAGTTACTAATTCGTCAATAGAAGGCTGTTCAAAAAACGGGGAAGTTGCTAATTCGTCATTATCATGCAGTTTTGCTAATTCATCACAAGCATGCATGCTAATTCGTCCTCATTACTGTGTAGTTGCTAATTCTTCAAAAAAGGGCTGTTAAAAACGGGTTGTTTTTCCATTTTTCCTTTACTACTTACCCAATGAAGGTTGCCTCACAGAGAAGCCTAATGCTAGCCGTGATGACACACCCGTCTGTCATATTTTGATTATTTTTAATTTATTTGTTAAATACAGAGTTTTCAAGTACATGTTTATTTATCGAAAATGTGTATAGTATCACGTAATCAATAAATAAATGGGCAGTATTTATCACTGATCGAGCCAATTTGGTCCTCAGTCCTTTAATTACTCGTTTGTCTTAACCGCTTCACTGTTTAAGACTCCAAAAGCATCCGTCATCGCATAACACCGATTATCCCCATACTTGATTGTTAAAAGAGCAGGTATAAATTGGCCCGCTAGCAATGCTACGAGGGCGGGGGTAGAGGGTTTTTTAGTTGAAGTTAACTAGTTAACCTACACTTACAACTATGCCTTCCATAGCACAAAAAGCATAAATATTCATGGTTCACTCCGTGGCCTTGACAGTTTTGGGGTATTCTAGAATCTCTAAACACAACAAGTTTGTTCTTCAAGAAAAGAAAACCCTTCAGTTGACTCTTTAAAAAAAAACATAATTCAACAAACCTGCACATGAACAATTAAAAGAACACTCCAAAATCAAACAAATCTTAAGAAAACAAAATAGGCCTAACTCATTAACAGTAACGCCAGCGTCGGTTTGGCCTACACGTGGATCCCCGGGGAGACCCTCACCACAGGAGGTTAACCCTTGTTATTATGCAACAATGCCAGTAAAGAAACGCCAGCCTCAAGGCATAGACTGAAGATTATTACCATAATTTTGTCGTTTTAATTGTTGCAAAGTCTCCGTATGAATAACTTACTTTACTTTATTGAACTGCTTGACCCTAAACACCTGAAAGTCAAATGCTCACATCTACAACTTAAGCTATCCCTTAACCTAATCCTTACCCTAAGCCTTGACTTACAGTTTTATACCCAGTACATGTCCACCACCCCACTTCTCAAACGGCCTTGTCTGCCTATAGAACACCATAACCTGGCGTAGTGAGATGCCGGCCGCTGGATTGTGAAACGAGTCACCAAGAAACTCTTGCACACTTATAACAATGACTTTCGTGGGCGATAAGTAGAATTGAATTGAATTTTAATATTGAGAGCAGTGGCCCATACCCAAGCACCCTACCCTAATACACTAAACTACGCCACCAAAATATGGGGAGGGTGTCAGAGTGTATCGTGTAAAGGGTCTAGCCAGACTGTCCACCAGACCAGGCATATCTCCACTGTCAGTCAATCCACGCATCAGCGATAACCCTCAGATCCTTAGCAGTGCATGGCACAGCCACCACCCCACTATGAGACCGGCTACCTGCACAAGCAAGCTCATCCGCCCTCTCATTGCCATGCTGGTCAGAATGACCAGCAACCT
Organism: Lithobius niger; assembly: GCA_023313725.1. Classification (NCBI taxonomy): domain Eukaryota; kingdom Metazoa; phylum Arthropoda; class Chilopoda; order Lithobiomorpha; family Lithobiidae; genus Lithobius; species Lithobius niger. The sequence goes on along the minus strand of JAHWFP010165175.1, from coordinate 233,374 downwards.
TAGCCAAGGAAACTAGCTCAAACCATTGAGCCTGAAAAAATATCCACCCAATCTCATAAACAACACGACTGAACAAGGAAAAGGAAACAAAGCAGCACTTCAGCAATTGGATGCTAGAAGCGAAATCATTGAAAACAACAAAATGTGGCAGGCACCAGTCCAACGCTATGTCAAGGGCAGTAGCAATGGCCGCTAATTCTCCTACGAAGATGGAGACAAGGTTGGGAACAAAGAAACTCTTAAAAAGCTTAAGAGCTGGAATGAATGCCTATGCCACCCTCACAAACCTCTCCATGGAAGGGGGCATCGCAGTATGCTTCAACTGCCACGCCGCTGTGCCTATCAAAAATGGATGCAAGATCCCCCACCAGGCCCATGGTCATGGTGGGACAACAACGACTGGGTAGCCAAAATGCAGGAGGAAGGGGTCAAGTAAGAGCATGGCTCCAAAGCCCAAATTACCCCCAAAACCCAAATTACCCAAACGTGCAGGCTGTGTGACACTAAGTGTTTTGTAGCTGGACAGGTAGAAGAATATGGGGTCCGTAACACCCCAGCTCAAGGCACTCCAGCAAAGTTTCACTAAGAGCCCTCGAGCACACAAATCAAGATGAGTCTCACCAGATTCAATATGGAGTGATTGAATCGGGGTAGTCGCAATACAGCCAGTCACAACACGGAGGCACTCATTAACAGCAACTTGCACAACGTTGAGGTGCATCTTGCTCCTTGCCAAAAACGGCAAATGAAAATCAAGCCCGGACCGCATAAAGGCTCGGTAGAATGAAACCAAAACAGACCGCCTAGCGTGAAAACGACAGTAAACCAATGCCTTCAGAGTTTGAATCTTATTGGCTATGCCTCTATGCACTTTCAAAGCTTCCACCTCCCATGACAGTTGGCGGTCCAAAATGGCACCAGGATACCTGATGTTAGTAGTGGTGGTAACCAATGCAGGCCGCACCCTAATGGGCATAATAATAAAATCCCTTGGGGAGAAGAAAATCGTCTTAGTCTTACCTGCCGAAAGAGAGAGGCCACGGTAGCCAAGCAGCTGAGAGGCACGAGCAATCACCTGCTCCCTGGAAGAAGCGAGCAGCTGGACATTATTGCCGATTACCCAGACAGCAATGTCATCAGCATATGCCACAACATTTGTATGCAATGCCAATTCTTCCAGGATATCATTGATTACAGCCGCAAAAAGGATAGGACTTAAGCAACTTCCCTGTGGAAGTCCACGCTCAGTCTCGAGAACGTCTAACAAGCAGCTATCAACTCTAGTTACAAAATTATGCTTGCCCAAGAGCGCCAAGACAGCTTTTGTTAGCTTAGCATCAACTCCAAGTTTGGTAAGGGAGTACTCAACCCAGACTGCTTGAAACATGTCGTAGGCTGCTTGGATATCAAGGAATGCAGCCAGGACAATCTTTCCGTTGCGCTAAGCCTCCCCGATATCCGATTCAAGAAGAATAATGGCGTCCTGTGCACCCCTATTAGCCCAACAGCCAAAATGGTAGACTTGACATCAGCCCCGTGTGGTCAATGACCCAGGACAAACGATTAATCAGCACCCTTTCATAAAACTTACCCGTCTATGATAATAAGGCAATGGGACGGTAGTTGACCATATCAGATCTTGCCTCCCACGTTTCCCAACCGGGGTTAAGATTGTGAAAAGCCACGATGGCGGGATCGTCCCACCATCATATAATTCCTGAAAGTAAACAAGCAAGTTCAGCATAGCCGGGGCACTAAGGGGTTTAATACAGGCGTATGAAATTCCGTCAATTTCAACAGCACCCAATGTGCATTTGGACAGAGCAGATGGAAATCTCAGTGCGATGCAGTGCATCAACACCCAAGCAACATTGCACGGTTGCAATTTCCGCCGGGGAACTGGTTGTACTTGAAGGTAGGAAAACTTACGCAAATTTGTTGTTAAAGGCATTGGCCATATTTGTGCCGTGGAGCATTTGATTCCAGCAGGGTCAAACACCCAGAAAAGTTTCGGTCGTGGGTCCTGGGGACGAATATGGCTCAAAACACGAGATACAGCGTAACCCCGTTTGGCCTGGGAGCAGAGACGAAAACCAAAGTACAGCCTTTCGTTTCTCAAAATAAACCTAGATTCTATAGAAACAGCTTGATAACTGTGCCATTTAATAACAATCGGGTGGTGTCTCCACTGGCGGAACGCATGCCTCTGATCATTCACAGCAACATTACAAAGCAGAGTCCACCAAAAAAGCTGGTTTTCCTTGGTGGGCTGGAAGTGCTTTCCTCGTTTGCCTCACTTTGAGTTCCAAGTATTGAGCCACGCACCAAAAGCCCCATGATCTACCATGTGGCACGCTGCACTCAACCTACGCAAACTGCTGCGAATGATTGGTCTGGGGGTAGCAAGCAAGATGGGAAAGTGATCGCTACCTCGCTGATCATCTGATACCAAAAAACCAAAATGGTTTACCAATTCTGAACTACAAAGAAGTAAGTCCAAGACAACTCTTGAACAAAGCCATTCCAGAACCTGGTAAATGCAGGTGAACCATCATGGGCCAAATTTAGATTCAGAACACTCAGACAGGAGTCGATCATACGGCCACAAGCTTCACAGTACCTGCCACCCCAAGACCAAAGGTGAGCATTAAAGTCACCACCAATAACAATAGGGAGAGGCAAGCAGCTGCCTCCATTAAGCCAATCACAGTAGATCATGGGACCAGTTATGTGAAGGAATGCAACAGACATCCAGAATTTTCCCGTCCAGACGGATATGCCAACGGCATCAAGATCCGGAGATGGTGGGAGAGGAAGAGGTACATGGGGAATGACCCAAGGAACAACAATGCAGACACTGGCTGGTGGATTATTAAATATGACATTACAATTTGGAATATACACACTACCATTAGGTGAAAGGTAGGCCTCTTGCAAGCCTACAACATCACCATGCAGACACATTTTCATAACCTCGAGTTATCCAATAATTTCCAGTAGTTTCCTGGCCACCTGGCTATGGTTTTGTAGGAAAGTTTGAGTAGGGATATGTTTCTTCAGGAATGCTTAGTAGGTATCTTAGTGAGTGTTTTTTTTACTTGGGTGGACATCCACCACCTGGTACGTTTGTAGAAAATCGAGGCCGACAACGAATTTGGTTGCTAACACCTTATCAGCCATTTTTTTTACCACAAAGAAGTACAACAATAGTACATGTCATAGCAAATTAGTGCACTGTTACAACAAGGGAATAATAACATTATTAAATTAAAACTACAAAACAATTCTCAACAAACTGCCCGCCGTGAACCACCTAGGGTTCACAATTCTAATGGTGAAAGTAACTGGACTGAACGCTTTAATCTTTGTCCCCCAGAAATTTTGATCATACATGACCTGACACGGCCATCACGTCCTTCCAGAACTTCTTCCACACGTCCAAGCTTCCAACGATGTTTAGGCAAGCGTTCATCATGAACCAAAACTAAAATCCCTGGTTTTATTACATTTGTGGCATCCAAATTCTTAGTTTCCCACGCTGTTCTTAAATCCATCAGGTACTCTTTTGACCATCTTTTCCAAAATGTGTTCATGTGTTCATGCTTCCAGCGTCGTGTTAATTAATTCATGTTTGGTGGAAACATTTTCTCTGACGTGTCTTTCAGTAACTGGTAGAGTTGTAAGCAGTTCACCAATAAGGAAATGTGAAGGAGTCAATGCTTCACCTTTGTCTAAATCGGCGTAAGTGTATGTCAATGGTCGAGAATTGACAACCGCTTCTACTGCAGCCAAGACTGTTGACATTTCTTCGAAGTGCAGGCAAGAATTTCTGAGTATCTTCCTCAAACAAGTTTTCACTGATCTGACGAGATGCTCCCAGAATCCACCCCACCAGGCAGCCCGCTCGACAATATACTTCCAAGTTACCAAGTTATTTCCAGGAAAGCTGGTTACATCTGCATGTCCAATAACTTTGCTTAACTCTTGCAATTCCAGATCGGCACATTTGAAGGTACGAGCATTGTCTGAATATAGAATTTTACAAATTCCCCGCCGAGAGAAGAAACGGCGCAGAGCAAGAATGAAATGCTCTGTAGACATTCCCACCACCAATTCCAGGTGTAGTGCACGGGTCAGTGAACATGTGAATAATACAATGTATGCTTTTTTCCAGTTTATCTCCAACTTTAACAACAGAGGTCCAGCGTAGTCTAAACCTGAAACTTCAAAAGGTCGTGCTTCTGAAATCCTGTCAATAGGAAGTGGTGCTTCTACTTGTCGTCCTGGACGACAAAGATATCGGCAGCAAACAGGACAGCTTCTTAAAATACGCTTCACTATTTGTCGTCCTCGAGGAATCCTAAACCTTGTCCGTAACCCAGCCAATGTTGCTTGCACCACACTGTGCATAAGACTTGCATGTTTTTGAATCACTATCAGTTCAGTGATGCGATGAGAAGATGGTAAAATCACTGGATGACGTGTCTCCTCAGCCACTGAGGCAAGCTGCAGTCGCCTCTTTGCCCGCAACAAGCTGTCTTCATCAAGAAAGGGATTCAACTGGTATATCTTTGAAGACTGGAGTACAACTTATCCCATTCTAAGTCTTCCCACCCCTTCAGCAAATTCCACTTGCTGAACATGTTTGATCCAGTAAATCGCACCCTGGGTTGTTTCCTGGGCAGTCAATGATGATTCAGCATGATCAATGTTTCGAAATGCTCTCTGTATCCAAGCTGTAATACGTAGAACTATTTGCCATGAGCTGAATCGTTTTAGATCAAACAACTCTTCCCTTGCAAAGCTGACTTGCATTAGTGCATCACTTTTTCGATGTTCATTCTGTGCCAATTGAGTACAATTTCCATCCAACTTCTGAGCAGCTGGCCATTCCTTAGGGTCTTGTTTTAACCATTCTGGGCCTTCCCACCATAGTTTGGATTTTCCCAAATTTTCAGCATAACACCCTTTGGTGACCAGGTCGGCAGGATTTGAGCACTAGGGCAATGTTTCCACATTCCTGGATCACTTAGATTCTGAATCTCTTGGACCCAATTTGCAACAAATGTCTTGCAGTGAGCTGAAGGGCTGTGAATCCACTACAGGGCAATGGCAAAATCTGTCCAAAAATAGGTTGGCACGTTAGGCAATCTGAGTGCTTCCTTAAAATATGTACATAGTCTAGCTGCTGTTAATGCACCAAGCAACTCGAGCCTAGGTAGTGAGACACGTTTTACTGGGACTACTCTAGCTTTTGCAATTACCAATCTAGTCATGATGTCTTCTGTTCCCCTTTTGGTAATCCTTACTAAAATAACTGAGCCATATGCTCGTTCACTGCTGTCAGCAAAGACATGAATCTGGAGATCATCTTCTGGCATAAAATTGTACCAGCGAGGTATTTTAAGCAACCTAGGCCCGGAAGAGAGTCCATCCATCTTCCCCACCTTTGTTGAAGTTCTTTTGGAATGTCGTCATCCCAACCTATTCCTCGTATCCATAGATCTTGGAAGAGAATCTTCACATCTATCAAAACAGGAAATACCAAACCGAGGGGATCAAATAATCGAGCTGATGCTTGTAGGACCAAGCGCTTGCTAACTTTACTTTGGTTAGTTAAAAATGTCAACAATGGTCCTGGGTCATAACGAAAAACATCAAGTATAGAGTCCCACCACGAACCAAGCACTTTCAGTGAAGCTGAATCAGAAATTTCTTTAGAAAATGGATACTGCAATTCATTAGTGTCCGTCCAAAGGCGTCGAACTTTGTTAGAAGATGATACCCATTTCTTTAATGGCATTCCTGCACACCTCAAAATTTCTTTTACTTCTTTGTACAAAGTATAGGCTGCCACTGATGATGAGGCACCGGAAAGAAGATCGTCAACAAACAAATCTTCGTCTAAAGCTTTACTTGCCACTGGAAACTCTCTTGCGTATTTCTTTGCATGATGCTTTACAGTTGCTGCCAGCAAAAATGGGCCTGGTCCTGTTTCAAATACAACTCTGGTCATTCTCCATTCGACTTGAGTTACTGGTCCTTTACCATCCCAGTCTGATTGGATCCATAGTAACCGCACTGCATCTCTGTCCTCAGTTGCTAGCTCCACTTGAAGGAAGGCTTTCTCAATATCGCCTACAATGGCTACTGCATGTCTTCTAAATCGCAGCAAGAGAGCAACTATTTCAGGATTTAATGATGGTCCTATATGCAAACAGTCATTAAGGGATAATGTTCCTGGTTCTTTAGACGAGGCATCGAAAACCACACGAAGCTTTGTAGAAACTCTGTCTTCTCTGATGACTGCATGATGTGGCTGCATTCTCTTGGGATTGTGCTAACTCTGCATGTCCTGCTTCTTTGTATGTAGCCATTGCATCAGAGTATCGTGTCCTTAAGTCGTCATTTCTCCGCAGCCGATGAATCAATTGATTTAAACGCTTCTTGGATTGGGATTTGTTGCTTCTCAACTGTTCACTGTTTTCTTTCCAAGGTTGTCGAACAGTGTATCATTGCCCATTATACTTTATTGTATCTTCAAACTTGTCTAAGACTTGCCTGTCATTTTTGGAAAGTGCAGTCTTAACGTCGTGCCTATCAGTAATACCTATAGTATCCAAATCCCACATTTTCTTAACTCGAGTGTCCAAGTCATGATGCAAGTCTTCACGAATTGCTACATGCAGTGCTTGTACTTCTGTCATCAAAGTTGATGCTTCTTCTAGCGGACCCTGAAGTACCCAGCCAAATATGCTTTCAACTGCTACTAGACCATCTGTCAGTCTTACCATTCTTCCGCCTATAAGTCTCCAGTAGTAGTCAGCTCCGATGAGAATGTCGATGGCTTGATTATTTTGACTGTCATAGTTGTCGGCAAGAGATATTCCACGTTGCTGCATGTGACGTTTCCAGCTTCCAAGTCCATGCGACTTTGCGATCACACCAATTTCTGGAACTTGTAGTGCCTCAACTTCTATCCTGACTTGCCCATGCCTTTCTTCAAGCTACAATGGTACATGATGACATCCGGCTGTTTGTCCTGTCACTTGACCAAATCCACGGATCACGAAATTCTCTTTGCCTTGTGGTTTAACATTCAACTGATTAACAAGGGCAGTCCTTACAAATGTCTTTTGGCTACCACCGTCAAAAAGGCACTTTGCAAGCAGCTGAGTTGATGGACATCGCACTAGAATAGTTGCAGTCTGAAAAAGAACTGTACCAGGTTTGGAAGCTTCAACTCGTATCTGGGATCCTGCAACTGTAACTGCCGATTCTAGAACAGGTTGTCTCTGTTCATTAGACCTAGAATACGCTTCACATAATAGATGATGATGCCTGCCACGGCATTACCTGCATCGATTGCATTGCCAACAAACCTGAGCGGTATGTTTTCCTTTTAAACATACATAGCAGCGTCCAAGTTGGCGAATTCGTTGTTTCCGAGCGTTTACTTCTACGTAGTCAGGACATTCGTGGGCTCTATGAGAAGGATTTTTGCAGAAAAAACAGCTCATTTTGTTTTGTTCTAGTCCCACTTCAACTTCTACTTTCAGCGCAGAGGTTGTAGCAACTATTGCTCTTGAGAAAACCCTGGCAATTTTTGAATTTTTTGAACAGTTTTAGATAAAGGTCGTTCAGAAGGCACGTCAGCTGTTCATTCAAGATTTTCAACTTGCTTCAACAAAAAATTCATAAGCTCATTGAGATCATCCTCCTGTTGACCAGCGGTTAGACTTTCTCGCCACCGCAGGTGAATTTTTTGAGGTACTGCTCTGAGTATCACGTGACATAGAAGGGTACCTTGCACTGACATATCAATCCCTAACGCTTCTAGACTTTTTATTCTCGTGAGACAGTTGTCTACTAGCTCACGGAGACTTTTGAGTTCAACAGTGTCCCTTCTAGGGGGTAGATCCCATAATCCTTGCATGTGAGCACGAATTATTTTTTCTTTCTTCCCAAATAGTTCCTGAAGAATTTGAACTGCTATTGCGTAATTTGTCTTTTGTCATAGCTAATCCGTCAATGGCTGCTGCAGCACGATCAGATAGTACCTAACGAACACAGATAACCAAATTTGTCAATTTCAGAAAGTGTTGAGTTTTGGTCAACAGCAGAATAAAATTGATCCCAAAATCGTTGCCATTTATCTGTATCACCACTAAAGTTTCCTATCTGTAATTTTGGCAACTTAACTTTAGGGACTACAGCAGGTTGGGTTATTACACTTACATTTGAAGTACTCCCATGTGAAGCATCAACTTGACCAGTATTAGTGCCACCTTCTAACACCCTTCCAGCTTTGACCCGACAAATGCAAATTTTTTCATTATACGCTTCGACAGTTTCCAATTCTTCCTCCAAAGAATCACTGTCGTCCAGTAAAGGTTCAATTTCGTTGTTTAACGATTCTAATTCACCAGCTTTAACCTGTAACAGTGTAAGAATAGATTCAAGTTCAATAAGATTATTGGTATCTATTAACTCGTCAATGCGATTTACATGTTTCATTACTAAACCTCTAATGACTCCTGGTTTGCATTTTAAAGCTTCCATTTTTCGTTCAGTCTATTTGTAACTTGCAAATGGTAAAATCTTAACGTACAACAGTGTGTTATAAATTGGAGGGGTCAATTACGTTCTACATGAAGTAGGTGGATCACCGCTAATTCTTCAATAATTTTTTTTTTCAATGCTTTCTTTAAAAGGCACTCTTGCATTTTATTTTCTTATCTTTGAAGTATTTCACTGGACCCGAAATAAAGTTCTTGCATTTAATAACAAAGATTTTGGCCAAGTAATTCAGTCTTTCCAAATTTAGGGTTCTCAAAATACGTCAACTTTAGGCAATATAACTTCCCGAAATGTAACAATAACGGTATCCAACAATAAACCAGCATCACAACAATTACGTTGGAAAACAATAGAGAGTACGTGAGGCTTAGCAAATTGGAAGGGATGAGGAAATTTAATGTTACGAATTTGGCCAAATCACTAGCGACCAATGATTCAACTTGGGTAACACTTACAATCAGTCCTACTGCTTCACAGAAACTACCAAATTCTTGTTTGACACACAGAGTCATTTACCTTGATTACTGTTATTCCCGGGTTTCGGCACCATGTAGAAAATCCAGGCCAACAACGAATTTGGTTGCTAACACCTTATCAGCCTTTTTTACCACAAAGAAGTACAACAATAGTACATGTCATAGCAAATTAGTGCACTGTTACAACAAAGTAATAATGACATTATTAAATTAAAACTACAAAACAATTCTCAACAACGTTTTCTGGCTATGACGTCATCAAAGATGGCAGCCGATCAATCACAAAACTGCTAATTTCTTCACTAATTACGGCATAAAACCTCCACTTTTACACTGATATCTACATTCAGATGATAATGGAAAGCGTGTAGGTCCAAATAAATGTAAAATAATAATTAAACAAATCTAAATGTAAATATAGGAATGTATACGGTAATAATAATCTAATGTCTGGTTATAATTTTAATTTTGTTTATCTTTCTATGCTGCTGAATTAATGTAGTTTTGGAAGCTATAAAATTGTCTCTAAGTGTCAAAATGCAGTGACTAAGACTTTAAAGTAGATGAAAAACCATGCTTCGTATGTAATAAAAGTTATGAAAGTTTGATAAGTACTGAAAATAATCCAGCACCCGGGGTATACTTCCGTAGAAATTTTAGTTTTGATTTGTCTAACCAATAGTAGAAACTTTTGTACTTATAAAAGAACCAAAAATACTTGGGTAGACTTTAGCACAGTCTGCACGAGATTCTACAGACGCCATTTTACAAAATCTTTCTATTTAGCTGTTTCAGCTTTTGGAGCACTTACAGTCTCTCTTGACGTGACTAAATGTATGTTTTCAGGTCAAGGAATCTGTAAGTAAGGCTCCCATGATCCAAGGACTGATGTATTTACCCCATCAAGAGTAGTAACCTTTTTTTTCATGTTACAACAAACTAAACAATGTCTATATTGTGAAACGAAAAACTCAAGAACAGCTTAACATGGAAACTCTTTAGGGGTGTTTTGCATGTCCATAAATGACTGCCTATTATGCATTCTTTGTATTTCTTTCATTTTTCAAGTCTAAACTTACCAGCTATTTTTGAAAAACAATACATGCCGTGCTGTTCTGACATTCACAGTATGGATCCACAACTTTTGAGAATGATGACGGTGATGATGGTGGTGGTGAAGCTGATGATGATGGTAGTGATGGTGGTGGTGATAACGATGCTGATGATGGTGATGATGATGGTGACAGTGGTGGTGATGTTGATGTTAATAGCAGTGATGGTGGTGGTGATGATGGTAGTGATGATGATGGTAGCTGTGGTGATCATGATCACCATCACAATGACCATCATGACAATCATTATCATCACCACCACCATCATCACCATCAGCATCACCACCACCATCATTACCATTATCACAATCATAGTCATGACATCAGTTTCATCACCATCGTCATTATCACCATTGTCATCACCATCATCACCACTGTCATCATCATCGCATTATCACCACCAACATTATCATCACATCATCACCATCACTGCCATCATCATCATCACCATCATCACCACCAACACCACCATCATCATCATCACCACCACCATCAGCACCACCACCATCACCATTGTCATCACCACCACCACCATTATGCTATTTATTTCGAGCCATCAATGTACTTTCTGGGGCAGACTACACTAAAATTTAAAAGTAAATTTAAAAGTAAAAGTAAATTAAAAAATTTAAAAGTAGCAAATTTTGTATCCAGAAGGTAGCTCTTAATAGGGTATCAAAGGCATACTAGGAGAACTTTGGAGTATCAACTGACTGGGATGATAAAGAAAAAACTTTAAATTTGCACAAGAATACTTAGTGGAGTTATTACGGTATGGCTCATATTGCCAATCTTTAGGCAAATTCAGATTACTAGGTGAACTCAGGCTGCTTATCACACTGTATTGACGACACATTTGTTTGCTTGAACCCTACCGAATTCGGTTTTGAAGTGATTGAAGATGTTTTGGTGCCAGAAATGTGTCATATCGTCATACATTTGCAGGAAAAGTAAAGTCACATGGTTCCTCCTTTTGTAAGTGTAGGAGCGTTAACACGTCAGATTGTAAAAATCCTTTTTAGAAAACATTTGAACATGTTTGTAATATAAATCAGTTTGAACTTCATTTGTAACATGATAAATTGCCACTTTGTTCATGGTACCATGGTGTTATTACTACCTTATTTCTGAAACCCTAATATATAGTACAAAATTAATATCGATCAATATTGGTGATGAAACCATACTGACGAAATTTCCATGCAAACCACGAAGGATTAACAGAGATAAGAGTACTTCAATGATTTGGTGGCTGCCATCTTTGATGACGCCATAGCATGAAATCATAACAGGTGGTGGATGTCCCTTATGATCATAAGTGTTTCCTAAGACACCCACTAAGTATTCTTCTTTAATCAGAACAAAATGTGGCAGTTTCATGCGATAATTACCAGGAAAATGAGTAGTTTTTGATTGATCGGCTGCCATTTTTGAGGACGTCATAGCCAGAAAACGTACCATATGGTTGATGTACACCCAGGTAAAAAACACTTAGACACCTACTAAGCATTCTTGAAGAAAAATTCTCCCTACTCAAACTTCCCTACAGAACCATAGCCAGGCCCTGAATTAAATCCCACGTGCATTCCAAGATGCAATGAGAATTGTATATATATACTTAACCCACTCTAATCACATTAACACTAGCACATGATGTATCAGAATTTGCATGTGATCATAAGGCTGCCATGAGAGCTGCCGTACTGCTGAGTAGCACTGATGGGCGCAACGGGACAATTTTCCCTATTAAATGGACAGTTAAAACAATTACTACCACGAGTGATAAGTTGAAAACGTATACTTTTGCAACAATACCATGAGCGATAAGTTAAAAATGGACACTTATGGAAAGGACGATGCTCTAGTATCTGTAAGGATGGAGGGATGGACGCTGGTGGCTATAGAAATGAAGCAAAAACCCGTCTGTAGCATCCAGGGAAATTCACAAAATGTTACTACGAATTAACAAATGTGCGCAATGAACAGAAATGAAACTGCCTTAAGGAAATATAAACAAACACCCGTCGTAGCATCCAGGGAAATTCACAAAATTGCTACGAATTAACAAAAATGCGAGCAATGAACAGAAATAACACTGCATTGAAAAAAATAAAACAAATTCCCTGTTGTAGCTCCCGGCTATTCTCAAAGCGTTACTACGAATTAACAAATGCACACAATGAACAGAAATGAAACTGCATTGAAAAAATATAACCAAACACCCATCGTAGCATCGAAGGAAATTTTAGCGTCTAAATGGTCGCACACAGGTCTTAATTGCGCTCCCGGTTGCTACGAAGTGAGGAGTGCATATTGCAAAGGTTAAAGTTCAATAGGTTTTCATTGACATAAATAAATATTTGTTCTAGGGGCGGGGGTTGGGAGGGATTTTAGGGCCCGCTTCATAGTCCCTGCTGTAAATCACATGTCAACTTTAGTTTTATTGCTCAACGTATGGCTCAAGTAAAAAAAAAAATTAAAGAAAATAACTATTAAATAGGTAAAAATGGCTCGACAAGAAAACAGACAATTCTTCTCTATGCAACAACTATAACAATTACACGTGCATTACTGTTCGATTTTAGGCGTACAAAGAAGAAAGCAAAACAAACACGGCTATAATGGCATTGTTGCAGCATCAAGGACGAGGAAACAAAGCAGTATGCAACATTGCCAAAGATGCACTGATCCATTGTTGCCTCAAGACTGCATTAAAATGATCAAATCCGCCTATAAAATGCTCGTTGTATTAGTTTATTTACCCCATAAAAACTGGCGTTGTATGACAATAAAACAGTTATAGATTAGTTTAGTTTAGTTTGAGCTTACGCGGTTCTTTACACCATGCACTCAAGCCTAACCTACTTAATTACTACTTACTTACTACAGCCATACTAGTTATAGCCATACTTTTACAAGAATGGGTCGCGATAAATAATTCATTGTACAATTTTTACGTCTTCGGAGGCAGCACATCCTCTACCTTCAGCCTCGGATGATACACGGCCTCCTTAAACGTAAAAACTATACAATAAATCGCTTATCGCGACCCATTGTTCAAAAGTATGGCTATAACCATTGTGTTAAGGTTACTCGGTGCCTGGTTGTCTTCAGTTTGTATTATTGTCGTTGTTGCTGGTTTTTTTAATTGAGGGCTCTCTGTAAGGCAGATGGCCTGTGGAAGGCTACCGTCCTTTAAAATAAATCGATGCTAAGAATGCAACTATCGTAACTAAATTTTTTTCATTTTTTGAATTAAATACATAGCAACACTCGGTTTGTTGTTGCTCACCTACGATACAAATATGGTAACTGTCAGGGTCACCATTACGGAGATATAAAATCTGCACAACTATCGTAACTGCAAAGTTGAACATTTTCATTTAAACATCTATTGTATGTGTAACTATCACAGTACTAATTTAGTGTAGGCTACAAGTGGTAAGTGACTATCTACAATAGTTGTACAATATGATTTTGCTTAGATTGTAGGTTATTTGCACGACCTCAGCATGGAGATAAGGTAAGTTACGATAACTGTATTTTGGGTTTATAACAATAATAAGAAATTTTTATTAACTACAGAAAGTGATTCGGAACAAGAAGGGCTGAAATCTGCTTACGCACCGTGCCAAATATGAAAACAGTGTATAAGTGGAGTCTATGAAATCAAAAAACTAATAAAAACTAATAAACAACATTCAGCATTCAGCATTTTCTAAAAGTGGAAAGAGTCGGGTTTTTCAAATTTAAAAATTGCTTAAACTGTTTACAGATTTCGCAGTGATTGTTTCCGCATACAGAGACTGCTTTATAAACTAATAAAAACTAATAAAAATAATAATAATAAAATTAATAATAATAAAATTAATTATAATAAAATAATAATAACTAATAATAATAATAACTAATAATTAAAATAATAACTAATAGTAATAAAAATAATAACTAAGGGTATGAACAACATTCTGCCGTTTCTGCCATTGCTCAAATTGTTAATAGATTTCGTAGTAATGGTTTCTTCAGCCAGGGACTTATAAGCACAATCTTATGCGTCACACTAAGTTTTGCAGGAATCTTTGTTAACATCCAATTTATTCGTGATTGTTGCAACCAAAAGTATTGTAGCTGTCGCGAATTTAGGTATGTCGCGAAGTTTAGGTTAGAAGCCTGCAAAATACTGTTTAATTATAGTTGGTTTGTGCCACAACATGTTTAATGGTGAATTAGTTAGCGAAATAAGATTAAATACGTATATTTGTTGATGCTTGTTACAGAGTTTGTAAAATGCGTAATTTGGGGGAAAAGGTGCTACGTACTTAGCAATTTCAGTTACCTGCAATTGCAATAGGAATGTGTTGAATAAATGCATAAAATAGGCAAAATTAAATGGGTTTACAGTAGATGTATTCTACTACGATGACGGGCCTGGCATCAAAAAACCCATTAGATAACATTGTTATCCATACCAAAACATACCCATACTACAATACGGACTGACTCAAACAGACCTACTACAATACCGGGTCTGGCTTCAACTTAACCTACGAAAACCTTTTCGAAAACTAAAATAGTAGACGATACCTACCCCTACAAGGGGCTGTGCTGCTCGTGAATGAAATTTTTTTTTCACTGGTTGGTCGTACTGCCATACAGAGGCAGTCCGAATGGAGAAATGTTTTTCGCTTTAGTGCGACTACAGTATGGCTTCTACATTTAAAAAAAATTTTTTTTTAATTCTGCGGCAATGCTCCTTTAATTATGCAGAGTTAGTTAACACACCGCTATAACAGGAAAAACAGCGTTGAAAACGATTCATTAACTATACTGTAGGATGCTCTTTATATGAGTATCCGGAAACGAGTTTAAATTCGGTTGGAGCGTGACATCAATGTACACGAGATACAAAAGTCATGACTATTTCCCGCTATTTAATGAGCTAAATGGTTTTCCCAACATATGTTATTCACGTGAAGAACACATGCTTCCGCCGTGTTTCGAAGCCAACTTGCGTCAATCATACGTCAATAATGCATCCTTTTCCTGCATACAAAAAGTATAACACTAACATTGCCTCATTTTTGCGGCTGTGTTATCACGTAAGTAGTACAACCAGATTTTGTTTTTGATATGGGTGGCTTGTTAATTATGGTACAGTTCGAAAAAGCAACTTCATTTGCACACCTGATTGTTTTGTCGTTACTCCGTGCTGCCATTTCACAAATTCGGCACGAGGCGTACATTCTCACAGTGCTCAACCACACCAGTGTTGAATCCTGCTACGAATGCCTTATTTTTAAGAATTACGCTACGAATCCTGCTGCCTGTTGAATCCTGCTGCCTTATTATAAGAATTACGCTACGAATCCTGCTGCCTTATTTTAGGAATTATACTTACATTATAATTACTGCGAATATTACTGCGAATTACTGCGAATATTGCTGCGAATTATTCTACTACGAATTATTCAATCAACTGCAACGTGGTTTGAGCACTATTATTTACAAAATGCTACGCAGTCTTGTTACGTCTTCTGTGGATTTGGCTCACGAGGCGTGCATCCTTTCAGCGTGGAATCTGGGGTTTGTGGAGCGACTCAGTCATAATTTTCAAGCCACCTCAGCTGGTTACGTACTGCCCGGAGCCGCATTATTTTTTGTTTGTACGTCCTGTTCTTTAATTGTTATAACACGGGTGATTCGGAGTTAGTTTATCGCCGATGGCGTATGGTAATCCTCTGGTGGAGCGAGTTTCGGTCTTGCACAGCGCCGTTAGTTCCATCGTAGGTTAACTGATACGTCCGAAAAAGCCGTGGCCTGACACAAGTTTTAGTAAGCTTAAAAAAAACCGTTTTTTCGTGAAGTTTTTTTTCGGGAGAGAAAATGCGACGTATGATAATTCGGTAAAATAGCCGACACCTATGAACTTGAGGCACGTTGTATTTGTTTGTTGTTTGTCTGTTTGTCCTTTCCCTCTATCCCTTACCACCGACTGTTTTTCGAGAATGAAAGGGTAGCAAACGGAACAATGTATCTTACTAGCCTAAGAAATATTGTTGCGTTTTACTGCCTGCTCTGCATCGTTTTCCAGTGGGGACCGCACGTTGGTTTGTCGTGTAATGAAGTTTGTGTCAATGTAGGGCTAGCTATTTTGACACAAACGTAAACTACACGATTGCTTACGTGGAATATATTTAAAAAAAACAACCACGCATCGATTACATCGCTGTTGGCCCGACCTCGCTACAGCGCTGAAAAACCTTACAGTCCTAGGTTTTTCAGGCAGTGTTCCTTGAGTATAGCCTTCTCGCTCTAGGCTGTATTTTTGGATTAAGGAAAAGGCGTTGGAAAACCTCCTATGCTACGATATGTCCCGTTAGAGCCCACAAGGTCAACATAAAAAAAAAAACGTGGGCTCTAATGGGACATTAGGAGGATTCCAGAAAATGACCTTGACCTACATTCTACTTTAAAAAATATGGACACTTGTAAAAGTAAGTATGAAATATGCAGTAGCTTATCTACAAATTTAGTAAGTTTATAAACACAAAAACACCTGTTGATTTTCCCCCAGTAATAAAGATTTTTTTTTTGAAGCATTTTGGGTAAAAATTAATCCACGAAGAATAATTTCTCATGTGCTTCCGTTCCCTTGCCCAAAACAACACATTACTACACCAAAGCGAGATATTTTATTGAAACCAGAATGACACAAACCTATTGGGGGGGGGGGGGGGACCGCGCCATCTAACGATAAAATTAATACAAAAAATAATGAAACTGAAAAGTGCCAAGTACTATGGTAGCAATCTAAAACACAGACAAAACCACTGCATAGCTCCATCTATTGAGAGAACTGTAATACACCTAACTAACTTAGTGATCAGTGCTCTAGCAGTAAACGAAGTGCCATCTATTGAGAGTTTGATAAAATACACAAACGAAAGTGAAAGCTGGCAAAGCACCATCAGCTGAAGCATAGCTCCATCTATTGAGAGAACTGTAATACACTTAACTAACTGAATGCTGTGAGCAATTGAACATAGAGCGCCATCTATTAGGCACAAATCAAATCAAATCAAACAAAAAATTAATAAAACTCAACTCAAGTGATCAGTGCCATGATCACTGAAAAAAAAAACGAACTGAATGCAACTGAACATAGAGCGCCATCTATTGGTCACAATTGAAATCAAACAAAAAATTAATAAAACGAAAGGCTGACGAAAGGCTGAATCACAAGTCTTTACTTGTTTATAATTTTCTCGCCAGTCAATGCCAAGTTTAGCCAAGTTTCTCATTTTCTCCTAGATATCGGTGGCCATTTTGAATTTTTCAAAATATGGTCAGAATTCCACCAAAATCAATATTCTTCGGAATTTGGACCTCCCCTATCGATCTGCCGTGTCAAAAATTAAATTTTCCCAATTTTTTTTCCGATTTGGGTACAGGTGTAAAGTGTTAAGCAATGAACAAAAATAAATTTTGGTTTTATTAATCTGCGGATTGCAGCAAAGCGCCACAGCCTTACTGTTGTTGAATTTCGTCCAAGGGATTCTTTCAATGATTTCCGGGATGTTTTGTAGGAACGAATTCCATTCTGCAAAATTCATTTCGCATTGTGTTACTGGAATCATGTTCCAATCGAAAGTGTAGAACACGAGTCGAGTAGCGTCGCCGTTAAATTTTATCCTCAGTCTTTTATTTTCTCCAAGCCGCACTGCGTGAAACATAGAATCGAGAACATTAACCAACAACGAATTAAACTGATTTAACAAGACAGCTTTCATTGATGGACTTAGGAACAACTGATTTTGAATCTGTTCAATAGCACCCAAGGCGGCATTTTCATTTTCACCGGCAAAATGAGCTTTGTTGGCCCTACGTTTCAAAATTTCTTGATTTAAATCGCCGTGATTTTTTAACAAGACTTCCCACTCGTGAGCATTCAAATCAATTTGGGACTGCCCCGACGTGAAGTTGACGACAGCATTTTCCCCCGAAGGAAGTGACTTGAACGGTGGCGTGAGGGCCCAGGGCGATAACATTATCATTACTCATATTGGTTACTTGCGGTCTTTAATAATAAAAAATTAATTTTATTTTTGTTTTTTTTTTATACTCTTATCCTTCAAATTCGCAATGTACCTCTAACAAATGGTGCCCAGTCGGAATGACTCCTGAATTGGAAACCAAAATCGTGTTCCCAATTTGCAGTTCCATTAGCGTCCTGTCGAAGCTGACCACGGTGGCTGCCTCACCAGCAATTTTTTGAATGGTCTTTACCGAATTAGCTCTGACCTGCAAACTCACTTGGAATTGAATATTGATTCGTGAGGCAAGGGCTATTACTTTAGTTATCCGACCGAGTTCGGAAACCATGATGTACTGTTGGCCATTTTCTGACAACCATTTAAAATTATCTCTCGTTTCTAAATTCGAACGAAAACAGTAGACGCGCCTGAGAACTCGTAATTCCCTTCTAATCCGATTTACTTGTATGTCTACATATTTCTTGGTCGCTGCGTCTGCGTCACTGGAGGGCTGACCCAAATTTACTAATTTCTTGTCAGCCAAACTTAAATTTCCATCGAAATCTTTACTCAAACCTATTTCAGATTTTAGGTAACCCAGAGTGACTGCTTCGTTTTGACTGGTGGGAGCCCCCAAATCAACTATTCTGTTTCCAGCTAAACGCAAATTGCCTTCTACAGTTTTGGAGAAACCAAGTGCGTTTTTAACGAATGTGACGGTAGCAGCGTCTGAGTCAGAAATAGGAGGGGCTAGGTTGGTAATTCTCTTCTGCCTGGCATTAAAATCAGTGTCTGGTCCGCTCAAGAAATCTCCATCATGCGATGCCGTTTTGATCCGTTTTGCAGAGCTACCAAATTTATCGACGAAGCTCATATTTTTTCCTTCAAGTTATGGATAATTTGAAAAAAGTTTTCACCCTGGAACAAACGTTGAATTACGTACAAGCAATACTGGCCACACAGTACCTCTCTAGAATCTTGTATACGTTGGTGGTTGGATGGGAAGTTACCACCGAGATATCTTTTGATCTCTAGAGGAGCTTTTAAACCAAAAGAATCGAAATAAAAACAGCAGCTGGGCCCTCGACTGAAATAACACACCCAGTGGCTTCCTGGAGCTGAGGAGTTTTGTAAATTGACTATGCCACTCTCTCCATTCCGCCGCAGACGTTGAGGAAGGAGGTCTTTGCTGAACGTTCCTCTGTAATTGGTAACGCCTAATTTTTCAGCATATCTGTTTAAATCTACGTTAGTCAGAGCCCTGTTTAATGGGACACGTGCTTCAGATAAAAACCTCGTCCAGGGTTTTGATTTTTGGTAATTTTTCTTTTTTGTGACGTCTTCTTTTTTTAAAGTTTTTTAAGTCCGGCTCCCTTCTTTCTATATATGGCGAGCGGCTCCATGGCGGCGTTATGCCGTTTCAATTCTTGCAGCTGCCTGGCGTTATTCCTGGCCGAGTTGACGGTTCTGGAGATTGCAGATGCTGCTCCAGCTAAACCACCGATGGCGCTCAACCCCGCCAGGGCGGGTAGGAGAGGAATTATGCCGCCAGTTTGATTACGAGAAAGTTTCAAGCTCAGTCCTCGACCTGCCTTGCGAGCCTTAAATACTTTACCGTGTTGCGTTTTAGTGAGTGGAAGCGTCACGTTCCCTCTCTTTAGCTGAGAATTGGAAAGGCGAAAAGAAGGAACTGTGCCAGCTTTGACGTGTTTTAACATTTTTTGCTTTTGATGGGGAGTCAAAGAGACTGCTACGTTTTTGTACATGATTTTTCCTCTTTATGAAAAAAAAATAAAAAATAAAATATCATAGCAAAACCGCGACTTTACTCCTGTCCAATTTCAAATACATTATTCTGTCGCTAATAACCAAAGCTAAAGCTTTCGTGTTTGAAGGGACGGCGGTTCCAAACCGCATTTTTACTTGCAAATCTATAACTGACGATGACAATCTTTCAGACTGCTTTGAAACGTCCAGTGCAACCAAAGGATAATTCTTCGAGAACATATTGACTTCATAAGCTGGTCCAGACGAACCTGACCCCAACCCGTAGTACTGCTTCCTAAAATCTACAATCATTTGATACAAGTTAGAAATGTTACCTTGCGGAAAATTTAAATTTAAATCGAGAAAAGGGTAACGTTCGGAATTGAGCGTTACGTGGACGTCTGTAAAGTTACAGTGATCGAAGACTGCCGGATTTTTTTCCGCATCGTTGTCTCTGGCCGTCTGAAAACCTATTACTATCCACCTCGGACGTTCCACAGAACTAGTGGTGATCAATCAATCTCCAAGCGTAGCTTGTCGAGGTGGGAAGGTTTAACTGGTCAGCGTACCAGTGTCTGAATGCGAGGGGGACGCTGATGCCAGAATCCACCATGGCATACAGTTTGTTTTTTTGACCATCGGAGGGAGTCACGTGCGGGAGGAACCAAGTTATTTGTTCTAAGACTATCTTGCCGGCTTCAACCCCTGACGCTCTGAATATAGCATTATCGTCCGACGATCGAATAAGCACCAGCGTTTGTTGACAAGCATATAAAATTTTCGTATAGTCTTCGCAAAAGCCCAGTAAATGGGACAATGGCACGGCGAAGGAAAAACTACTTTTCGGGTTGCGGGCAAAGAGCACGTCTCTTTTGTGTTTCAGAATTAAATTAAATCTGTTGAAGATGCATTATGGGAGTCCAAAATCCATCCTCTATTGGTCAATTCTGCTTGCTGCTCCGGAGAGTAACTTACTAAGCCTTTAATGGTGCTTGCAAAACCGGGCATATTTAATTGGTTGACTGTCTTGTCGGCTAATTTTATATTGTATCATGCTAAATAAATATGCGGCGGCGTTATTCACCAAAGCAATTTTATCTGTCACAGCGTATACCGAACTGTCGGAACTCTTGACAAGAACACCTTTCATGTGAATGTAGCTTTTGTGCGGGTGGGTGAATAAATCGTGGTTCTGAACCGTAATTCTGATTTCGCTGTTGGGAGTATTCACGTTCGCACCCACTACTGGCCTGTACTCGTGATAATTGTAACTGACGACTGAATCGTCCAGTATGAATGGTTCTGTAAGGTTCAGATATTCCTCATTGCTCTCCATCTTTAGGCACTGATGAGACTGTCTATGAATTTGACGTTTTCAGGACTCAGAAATTGTCACCTTCTAGCTCTGAAAGTCTCGTTATTCCCCCCTTTCGCTCGTGGCAATGTTTCTCTCTTATAAGAGCCTCCCAATTGGTTGTGGACTATTGGTTCTTTAGCTAAAGGTAGACTGGGAACAGTCGGTTTAATAATATTCTTATTAAATTTCAACATTTTAGGTTTTTTATTTTTTTCGTAAGTGTAGTCTCATCGTTAATGTCTCACCTCTCAAATTAACAGGCCTGTTGGCCTGGTCGGTCAACCAAATTCTAATAGAGTAAACCACGTTTTTAGTAACGGGCAGATATATCAGATTGTGAGGCGAAGAAACCACTTTATATCCGGGGAGACGTTGGGGAAAAACGAGTAGAGTCGGTAGCGATGATCCGTTCAGGTAAGAACCCGAAACCAAGTCGCAATGTACCAGTATGCTATTTACATTTATTATGTTGACAGTGTTTGGTCCGATGTATTCCCCAAATTCGTAAGTCTTAGCTTCGAAACCAAAAATCTTTCCAATACTGGACGGTTCAGAAAAATCAACCTTATATCTCCTGTCAGTAATAGTTAGTTCGCACTTTAGAGTGTTTACGTTGCCATTTAATAGAACGTAGGAAACGTTATTAGTCTCGTCCCAATGCTTGCTCTTTTTGAATTTTCTGTAAATGATGTTTATAATTTCGTCTAATTCATAACAACCTTCTGAGACGACGATTTTAATTCAGGTGTTACCTCTGTCCGCGCTGTAAGTGAAAGAGTCGGTCACGTCCTCTATAACGTTAGGAATGGAGTTGTAAGTTTCCAGATTGACTAGAGCCAATTCGTGAGTGCCTTCCAATATCAACGGGGAAGGAAAACTGGTCACAAAGTCAGTTTTTTCAGAGGAAAGTATGATCGACATATTCTCAGTTTAATACTTTAGTCAACATTTACCGAATTCACCGATCAGTTTTCGGTACTCTCCGTCGGACAGCAATGCTTTGCTCCGCATTTCTGTGAAAATGTGCACGAATTCTTCGTCCAGAGAATTATTGCCAGCCTCTGTAGAGGCTCAGAGGAGCTTCAGTCTTTCACACAAGTCATTCGGATCTCTATAGAACCGGTATCCTTTTCCTACAACCTCGGCAGGTCTGCCCCAAACAGGTTTTATAAAAGTCGTGTACTTAAAACCGGCGCTGGACTTTAGTCTTCTCGTACTGTCGTCGTTGTTGTGATATATGGCTTTACTCTTCTTCAGAATATCGTGGTAGTTCAAAAGGCTAGCATCTCCAATTCTCCATCCGGTGGCTTCGAAGGGTTTTTTAACATGACCAACTGCCACAAATCGTCCGTCCATTCGTACTTTTTTCCTCCCACGATCAAGTCGTCGTCTTGAAATTGTACCTCCATTGCACCAATCCGGGTCGTATCGAATGCCAAAAGTGGGGTCGGTTAGAGTCTCTCGAGTGGCAAACATGCTTAGATACTTGGTAGCTAGCGGACCGAGTCTGACTGCGGAATCTCCGAGTAAAGAGGCCTCTTCCATTTGTCTCCTACGAGCCCCCGGCGTGAGGGCAAGTGACATGTCGGAGGGTGGGTCAGGTAATGCACCCATGGAACTGGAAAGTCGTCTCCTGGCACCCGCGCGAAACTGTATCTCGCCATCGTCACTGTCTATATTCTCGTCTTCAGTATCGACGCGGCCCGTTGCCGCTTCCAAAGCTTTCTGAATATGCTCTAACCGTTTCCCGTGATATTTTTCTTGTTTCTTCTGTCCAGCCTCTAGAGCCAACAGTTCTTTGATTTGTCTCGTTGACGCTGAGCCGAAGCCTCGCTTCCCTGTAGCATCTGCATTTTAGTCTGGTCTATTATAGGATCAACTACTGGTTTGAATATCTTTTGCAAATGTTCAGATTCTGTCTGCTTTTCCAGTTTTATATTTTGAAATTTTTGTTTCAGACGCTTTTTTAGAGCCTCGTACTGATCGACCGCTTTCTGGGGTTTGCTTCTCTTATTTTTAGTTTTAGTAGACATGACAGTTTAGTACTTTATAAAATAATGTTTAAGTCAACAAACGTTAATGTCAACAAAAACCTAGACGTACGTTAATGTCAACAAAAACCTTCGGCAGACACGTCGTTGTTAGTCGAGCATTCTTCTATACCTTCGATCCAAGGGCTTAGTTTTATCGATGAGTAGGAATCCGTACGGAACAGAGTTCCAAACCTCACCACACATGCTACGAAACTCGTCGAAAATCATGTCACCACTAACGTGGTTATTGAAGACATGTTTGAGGTTTGCTTCGTCTTGCCTGAAGAGAATTATAATGTTGGAATTATCTCGAATAACTCTCTTGGGTATCCTGCTGTAAGTCTGACATAAATAAAAGATCGAGGCGTCCGCGTGCCTGCTGTAGGCAAAATAGCGTTCGATTCTGTCTTGTTTCTCAATCATGACATCGTCCAATAAAATTACCGTTTTGCCACATGGCAGTTCTTCTGGTGGTGGGATATCTTCGTTGTTGGAACAAAAGGTAGCTACGCCCGGACATATTTCCTCGAAAGCTCTCCTGAGATGGAAATATTTGTTTTGAAATAAAGACTTGGAGTACACGCGCAGGCCGTCATAATTCAACCAACCTGGATTGCAAATGAAATTTATAACTAAATTGGTCTTTCCACAACCGGCAGGGTCGCAAATGATGCACCTTACGTCCTCTGGAAAATTCAGTAAATTAGCAGTCGATGGTCGCTTATTGACATCGGCTATGTCATAATTTAACACTTTCATCTTTCAGCTGCTTTAAGAAAAAAAATGGTATTTTGATAAATTCTCTGCAAAAATAGTATCCAAAATACCTTTTCATTCTCATTTTATAAATAAACAGAGATGTACTGCCTCAAATGCAAAAGAGTTGCAGCCAGTAAAAATGTCAATAAATAAACAGAGATGTCCTGCCTCAAATGCAGAAGAGTTACAGCCAATCTAAAATACCTTTTCATTCTCATATTATAAATAAACTGAGATATACTGCCTCAAATGCAAAAGAGTTACAGCCAGTAAAAATGTCAGGCACGTTGTGACTAAGAATTATCGACAACTGCTGAAGGGCGAGTGTAAAGTGTGCGGCACGAGGAAAGTACAGTTTCAGAAGAGCAGAGGCTCTGGATTGTTGAACAGCGCGATAGACAAGTTGCCGGTGGAACTTCACATTCCGGGATACAACTATTGCGGTCCGGGAACAAAACAGAACAGGAGACTGAACAGAGGCGATGCTGCCATCAGTTCTCTGGATGAGGCCTGCAAACAGCACGACATCGAATACTCTGCCAAACCAAACTTGGAACGAAGGCACGAAGCTGATAGAAAGTTGGCCTCCGATGCAGTAAAAGTAGCAAAATCTAGCAAAACTGGTCTGAAAGAGAAGTTGGCAGCAGCTGCCGTAGCCGCAGCTATGAAAACCAAAGTAAAGTTGGGAATGGGAATTAAAAAAAAAAGATCAAATGGAAACTTTAGTGGAGGAGCTACACAAGCCAGCTAAGCAAAACTTTTCCGAGAAGGCGCGTTATTAGCTACGGGATAGGTGATTTAGTTCAAGCGGACCTGGTGGAGATGATACCTTACGCGGAACAAAACGAAAATTACAAATACTTGCTGACTGCCATCGATGTATTCTCTAAATACGCTTGGGCCGTCCCTGTGAAATCGAAGAACGCCGCGGATGTCACTGGCGCTTTTAACGAGATATTAAACACGATGTCTAATCCACCTAAAAGCCTGCAAAGCGTCGAAGGGAAGGAATACTATAATAAAGATTTCGCAGCACTAATGAAACGCCACAAAATAAACCACTATTCGACCAAGTCAGAACTCAAGGCGAGCGTAGTAGAACGCCTAAATTGCACATTGAAGTCGAACATGTGGAAACGGTTCACTCTGCGAGGTAACCACAAGTGGATAGACATTATAGATGAAATTGTCAACGATTACAACGACAGAGTTCATTCTACCATTAAAGTGAAACCATCCGAAGTAACTAAACGCGATGAACCGGAGATCAGAAACATATTGCTGAAAAAGAGCCCTTCCAAAAAGAAGAAGAATAGTTTCAAAGTCGGGGATTTAGTAAGCGTGACAACGGCAAAATCTGTATTCGACAAGGGATATTTGCAAAACTTTACCAACGAACTGTTCGAGGTGAGTGAAGTCAGAAAAACTCGCCCGACTTGCTACAGGTTGGTCGACCAACTGGGTAGAAAAATCGAAGGCACTTTTTACGAGCAAGAGTTGCAGAAAACTAACGTGCCGGATGTTTTTAGTCGAAGAGATTATGAAGACTAAAAAAGTGGGAGGGAAAACTCGTTACCTCGTCAGGTGGAAAGGCTACGACGAGCGCTTCGACAGTTGGCTCGACGAAAAGCCAGACTATTCGAAATCTTTGTTGCGAGGAAAACCAGTGAAACCTGTCGTGAAGCTAGTGGCCAACCTACTGAGTAAGACGCGGTACGTAATTCACTACCGGAACCTAAAATTCTACCTCGAACACGGCTTGGTCCTTCGTCACATCAGGAGGGGACTGAGTTTCAATCAGAAACCCTGGTTGAAACAATATACATATTTTCATACGGCAAAACGAAAGGAATCGAAGACGGTGTCTAAAGGGGAATTTCACAAGTTGTGTCCTAATTCGGTGTTTGGGAAGACGATTGAACAGAAACAGAAAAGACTCAAAGTCAATCTATGCACCGACATCAAGCGAGCCATCAAATATTCCACCCAACCCAACGCCGATTCGTTTCGGATATTGCACGAAAACCTGGTTCAGATCAACTCGAAAGTACGCAAGGTGACGTGCGATCTTCCCACCTACTCGGGGTTCGCTATACTAGAGTTGTCCAAACTCCTTCTTTACGAATTTCACTATCGATACATACATCCCCAATATGGAGATCGAGCAAGACTGCTGTTCACAGACACGGACTCGCTGTGTTATTGCATCGAAACCGTGGACGTGTACGCGGACATGGCTAAAAACATGAGTAGATTCGACACTAGCAACTACGATCCTCAACACCCACTGTTCTGCAACGTCAACAAGCAAGTGTTGGGAAAGATGAAAGATGCCACGAAGGGAGTACCGATAAAAAAGTTTGTGGGGTTGAGTAGCAAGATGTATTCGCTCGTGACGTCCCAAAGCGAAACGAAAAAAGCAAAGGGTATTTCCAAGAGATTCGTGGAGAAACACTTAAGCCACGAAGATTACATGGCGACTCTCCATTCGAATCAGGAACAAAGAGGGAGTTGGTACAAGATCGCCAGTGACAGCCATCACCAGCTGGCCACGACCGTGGTGAATAAATCCCTACTGTCGGCCTACGATGACAAGAGATTCCTCGTAAACTAAGTAGAAACTTTTGCAATCGGACATCATGGCATCAATTATATACAATACCATGAGGATGAAGACTACGATGTGGAGGGCTATCTTAATAATTTGATCTTGGAGTCTTTAGACGATGACAATGACGGAGTATGGACAGGTATGTCCGACGGTATAATCAGCGATGAAGAGGCGGAAACTCGGTGGAACGGGGATGAAGTGGAACAGAGGCTGAAAGAAGTTGATAATGTCGAGGTTCGAGAAGCCGAGATGAGGAAATTGCGGATGAGGGAGAGTAGGCAGTTGAAAGTGCAAAATCCAGAAGACTGGAAGAAGACAGCCAGGGATAAACGAAGACGGTTAGATAGGGATAGGCACGCCACACTAACTCCTATCCAGAAAAAGAAAAAACAAGCTGCGGAAAAAGACCGACGTGCAAGAATGACTGAAGAAGAGAAAATAGTGTTCAGGGAAAAAAGAAGGTTGGCTCAAAGAGAGCGAAGAGAGAAAAAGAAACGAATGGCTCGGTGATTTGTTGCTTGTAATAATGTTTGTTGAATAAAATATAAATAAAATATTTTTTTTTATTAAAGAACAAACTCTAAGATACATTCTCATCATGGACACCACTAGCGGTTATTTTATGCTGAGTAAATACCTCAATGTCACGATTGAAAGCGGACCGACTCTCGTTTTTAACAAACAGGCAGGGCTTACCACAGAGTTGAGACTCAACTCGTTGGAATGGACCTACCTATATCGACTGGGTGAAAAGATCAACAGATCTGTACCTAATCAGTGGAGGGAGAAATTGCAGTCCAAAGATGAAGAAGAAAATAGGTTCGCCTGGAAAGGTTGGAAAAGCACGGACGAGGGTCTATGGAAAAGCGTTACGGATCCCACTTCGAAACAGGTCTTCGAGCCGTTCATCGAAATAGCAGGAGAAGTGTTAATCGAGCAATTGGAGCTAACTGTACACGAAAAACATATGTTGGCAATAATGTTGGAACTCCAAACTCGACAGCAGAAACAAAATGAAATTCTAGTTGGATTTTAAAATGAAAGCGCTTCGTGTCGGAGAGGAGAAAAGAATCAGAGTACGATTTACGAATGACGACACGCAAGTGCACTTTGTGGAATACGACCCTAAAACAACGGCGGTGGTTACTTTGTTACAACTTTCGTTTATGGAATGGTCCGAGCTCTACAAAGAGTTTGAGAGCATCGATAAACTCATGGGGAAAGTTTCCGAAGACGAATAAACGCTTCAGACTGCCTCTGGGTGGCAGTACGACCAACCAGTGAAAAAAAAATAAAATTTTTCATTCACGAGCAGCACAGCCCCTTGTAGGGGTAGGTATCGTCTACTATTTTAGTTTTCGAAAAGGTTTTCGTAGGTTAAGTTGAAGCCAGACCCGGTATTGTAGTAGGTCTGTTTGAGTCAGTCCGTATTGTAGTATGGGTATGTTTTGGTATGGATAACAATGTTATCCAATGGGTTTTTTGATGCCAGGCCCGTCATCGTGGTAGAATACATCTACTGTTTTACCTGGATTTTTTGAAAGGCATCGTCTTCAGTAATACTCTTAATTCTATTTCGTTGGCTACACTCGTTGCTATGGAAACTTAAGGATCGATCTTTACAAATAAGCCACGCGATATCTCGACGGCCGTATTAAGAGGGTTTTGGTATCTCAGGTGGACTTAACTGATGTGTTAGTGATGTATCAGTAGGCCCTAAGTATGTAAATAGTTTAGTAAATTCAGTCCTTTTAGAGGGAATCATTGATGTTTTTATGCATGCGCACGTGAATGCAAACTTGTTATATTGTTGAACCTGTGGTGGTAAATTTATGAAGAAATAAACTTCACTTCGCCGACTGGGATTGACACAGCAACACCTTTTCTCTTCCTTCCTATCTTCCGTCATGGGGTTCTATGGGAACTTAGGACTACTTGAGGACTAATTTCTTTGCCTTGTAGGTTTTTCTGGTGTATTTGGACTTAGTCCAAGTTGTAAGTTGCAGGATGCTCTATTAACTATTAAGTGTGTCATGTGAAGTCTAATCTTTTGAGTTGCCTTGTTTCTTTACAGCATTCATTTGTTTCATGATTCTTCAAACGGGGTAAAGTATGGTTAGGTTCCCAGCAAACCTAATTCCGCCCTACTTTTAAGTAGATTTAAGGACCGAGGATAACGTAGCCTTGCCGTATTAGTCAGCAAGTTAACAGCTACACCTCGTAGGGCAACCTATGTAGAAGGCTGCCTAGTTTGTAAGCCCAACCCAAACCCAAATCTAACGTATTTTGGTCAGTCTAAATCTCTCTCCCCGCCTAGCTGTTTCCAGTCATGTTGGTGCCGAAACCCGGGAACAACAAGGCTAGTCGGGTGCAGTGAGGCTGGGTTAGATTTTGGTGATGGTTCGTGAGGTCCCTTTCAATTCCCCTTAGAAGTAAAGTCGCTCTTTGCGACATTCGATTGATCTTCCCCATTAGGGGGGAGATTAATCTTGGTTCGGCTTTTAACTTGTCTTCCATTTGCGCTTTTGCTTGGCAACGTTGCGTAGTTGAAGTTGAGTGTTCCTTCTTGGTAATAGTTGGGTTTGCTTGTTGCTTGTTTTCCATTGCGTCATGGATTTGGCTCAGTTAAAAAATAGTCGTGCGGCTCGCTGTCCTATTTTAAGAAGGCTGTGTAATGACTTAACACAGGCCATAACCGACAATGATAGGTTGTTAGTCGAAGCTTTGTTAAAAAACATTAGGCTTAAGGAAGGTGCATTGTTGCTTGTCAGTGAACAGTTAGAAGTAGCCAGTGCAGCCGCTGATGTAGCAGCTGAAGCGACCGACAATGACGCCTTTAATGACGTAATTATTGACGCCAAAGTGGAAGCAAATAGATTTTTGAAGACTACACCTGTCGGACAGACTCAGACTGTTACTCGAAAGTATGCCAAGTTGCCAAAACTCCAAATAGCCAAGTTTGATGGAACAGTGGCCGATTGGGAGCGATTTTCTGATGCGTTTACAGCTGGAATCGACCAAAATCCGGATTTAGCTGACGTTGACAAATTGAATTACTTGAGAGGATTGCTGAAGGAGTCTGCTAGTTTAACGATCGCCGGATTATCGTTAACCAATGCTAATTATAGCATTGCATGGGCGCTGCTCAAGGAGAAATATGGTGACAAGCAATTATTAGTGGCCGAACATGTTCGTCAGCTGTGGGAGCTAAAGAAGGTCACTAGAATTGACACGGGAGTGGAGCTTCGTCGTTTGATTGAAGATTTCCAAAAACACATCCGTTCCTTGGAAGTATTGGGGCAGAATGTGGCTGCCATGGGATCGTTGCTTTGCCCGATTCTTTTGAAGAATTTGCCTAGTCCTATTGTGCGTGAATGGCATCGGAAAAATAAAGGAGTAGCAGTCTACGATTTAATGGTAATGGTGGACTTTATTAAAGAAGAATTGAAGGGCATTGAACTCACGTACAGCACTTCGCAAATTAGAGACAGCACCTCTACAGTAGAAAACTCACGGAAGAAGGAGTTTAGTACAAAGTCATCGGCCTCAGCATCAGTGTTACTCACAACCGAGGATGGAGTCAGTCCTGCTAGTAGTCAAAAGGGTTCAAAATAGTTTTGCATATTTTGCAACGAAGCCAACTTGCATCCATCACCAGTATGCCCTAAATACGTCACCAATCAAGAACGTCGCTCGTCGTTAGCCACATCTCGTCTCTGTTTTCATTGTTTGGAGAAGGGTAGTCACTTTGCAAAATACTGCGACCAACGAATCGTCTGCCGAATTTGCAAGTCAGGAACTCATCACACGTTGTTGTGTCATAACAGAAATCAGTCCACGGCACTTGCAGTAAGCAGTGGGAGAAGTCAGCGAGAAGTAGGTGGTGTTGCAGCACGTCAAGACAAGGAGTGTGCTAGCAACAATAATAATTCAGCAGATAGGTCGGAGTCGGCCTTGATAGCTTCAGCTTCTTCATCTGGAAGCAAGAATTCAAGAAAAGTGTCCGTTTTGCAAACTATCAGGGTTTGGATTCAGCATGCCAGAGGAACAGAAGAAATTATCATTTTGGTGAATAATTAATTGGTCAGAGAGGTCCTTCATTTCTTCTCGTTTGGTGCAGCAGCTCGAGTTAGCAGTTGAGGGCAGTGAAGAAACTATTATTCGTTCGTTCGGTGGGGGAAGGCAGCATCAGAAGAGTAATGTAATTTCCTTTACATTAATTGGAGGCAATGGAGTACGTCTAATATGTCTGCCTTACAAGTGTCTAAAATATGCCATGGAGTCAGACTATGGAAAACAAGTTTGGTTGAGCGTTTCTTGCAAGACAAGCGTTGTGGCAGTTGGAATCAGATGATGGGGCCTGGTGATATTTCCACAGTGGACGTTTTAATAGGGGCAGATCATTATTGGCGTGTGATGACGGAACAAATGAAGAAGCTGAGTAGTACACTTATGGCAACACAAAGTATTTTTGGGTGGATGCTGCAGGGAAGCGCACCTATGTATGGTCCCTTATCGCCTACAGTTTCGATGTGTGTAGCTGCTTCGTGGGAAGAAACTTGTTTGTTGTCCAACGACTTATCAAGGATGTGGGAGCTTGATCGTAGTGGCATTATGGCCAAAGAAGAGAAATTACTACAAACATTGGAAGAAGTGGAAGTATTAAGTTTCTACAAGGATACCACGACGTTTCAAAACGGAAGGTATCAGGTTCGTATCCCCTTGAATGAACATAAAGACAAGCTGTCTGACAACTTTGAAGTTGCACTTAAACGTTTGCGTCGGTTGATGTGGAAGTTGAGCAAGGATCCCAAGTTGTTTGAGCGTTACAAGTCTGCAGTATTTGAATATCTTCACAATAATCATGCTGAGGAAGTAACTCTGGAGAAGCATGACCCCATGGTCTCTTACATGCCGCATCAGGCCGTTATCAAGGATGACAGGAAGATCATGAAAACTCGGATTGTTTTTGATGCGTCGTCAAACCCCAAAGGAGGGGATATTCATTAAAGAAATGCCAGAGTGCAGGACCGAACCTCAATCCGTCAATATTTGAGTTGCTGTTACGATTTAGATGGCATAAGATTGGAGTCACGACTGATATGTCGAAGGCCTTCTTGCAGGTTCTTCTGCATCCAGAAGACAGGGACGCTACCAGATTCCTGTGGACTGACGCTCCGTGGAAACGGGGGACTAACCCACCCTTAAAGGTTTTTTGTATGACAAGGGTGCTCTTTGGGATGAAAGCGAGTCCGTTTTTATTGGCTGCAACTGTTCGTCATGATGTAGACACACACCCCTCTAGTGACAAGACTTTAGTCAACATTTAGCAGACAGAACCTACGTGGATGACTGTTTAACTGGAGAGGAAACAACTCAGAAGGCGTATTCACTTTCTGTACGAATACACGAAGTCATGAACAAAGCACGTATGCAGTTCGGAAAATGGGCCACTAATGACGACTCACTTCGAAACTTGTGGATTGCCAAGGGACTAGTGTCAGCAAAAGAGCCGACTGAAGAGAAAGTTAAAGTTTTAGGACTGTACTGAGAATTGTCGTCGGATCAATTAAGATTGAATCATGCTGGTCTTGTGGAAGCAGTCAAGTCTGACAAAAATACCAAACGGAATGTGATAGAAATTCTTGCACGAGTTTTTGACCCCTTAGGTTTTTTTGTCTCCGTTTGTGGTAATTATCAAGCGCATTCTTCAATATTTATGGAGATTGAAAATTGAGTGGGATAAGGTGATGCCTGATCAGTTGTTAGTTGTCTGGGAGCAGTGGAAAGAAGATGTGATTATTAAGAATTCCAAGATGGCTACAAGTTATCAGTCTGGAGAACTTCCAGTTACATACTTTCTGTGATGCAGGGCCACGAGTGTATGGTGCAGTGACTTATTTCTGCTATTCTACAGATGGAAATCATACCTTTCAGACTTGTTTTGTGACGTCAAAATCCCGGTTGGAGCCATTACAACTTATGAGCATTCCGAGGTTGGAGTTAATGGCCTGTCTGATTAGAAGTCGGTTGTCAGCCAATATATCTCAAGTTTGGTGCAAAGAAGCTAAGCAATATTTGTGGTCGGATTCAAAAGTGGCGTTGAAGTGGATCGAAGATTTGCCTTCTAGATGGAAGGTATTTGTAGCTCGCAGAGTTCAAGAAATCCAAAGCAATACTGGGGAGAGGTGTAGTTGGAACTACAGCAGTAGCAAACAGAACATTGCAGATGTTATAACAAGAGGACAAGGTTTGCCTAAGCTCACAGAAAATGAAGAGTGGTGGTCTGGACCAGAATGGCTTAAATTACCGGAAGTAGAATGGAAGGTTCCTTTGCTACATATGCAAGATAAAGACCTATCCAATGTCATTCAAGAAGAGCAAGCTTCTAATGTAACTATGCAAGTATGTGGATGTGCAGAGCCAATTCTGAAATATGAAAACTATAGTTCATGGCAGCGTTTAACTCGAGTGACCGCATGGGTAATGCGTTTTTTCAACAATTGTCTGAAAAGAGACGTTAGTAAATCCGGTTGGTTAACTTTCCCCGGAAATAAAGGCAGCTGAGAAGTACTGGATCTCTGTTAGTCAACATCAAGAATTTGCAGATGAAATTAAAGCCTTGATCAAGGATCAAGAAGTGAATAAAAGTTCCTGCATTTGCCAGTTTAAACCGTTCCTGGATAAGGAAAAACATTCGTTTAGGAGGGAGATTGGAGTATTCAAGATTTCCTGAAAATCAGAAACACCCTTTTTTTGTTAAAAGGTGGAGAATTGGTGGAATTATTTATCAGGGACAGACACTTCAAGACGTTGCATGGAGGGGTTCAGAGTACACTTGCATTGTTAAGAAAGGACGTATGGATATTGTGTGGTAGACAGTCAGTTAGAAAAGCCATACATGGATGTATGAGATGTCGCAGATGGAATGCCAAACCTGCAAGTTAAGTTGAAGCGCCATTGCCATTTGAGCGAGTCAGTGAGTCGAATCCGTTTCATTCAACAGGAATTGATTTTTGTGGGCCAGTTTTCATCAAGACACAAGAGGACATTACCAAGGCATTCATTTGTTTGTTTACCTGTGCAGTGACACGTGCCATACACTTGGAGCTTGTGGCCTCGCAAAGTACGGCAAATTTTATTCTGGCGTTTAGGCGATTTGTGGCAAGAAGAGGAGGCTGCAGAGTGATCTACAGTGATAATGCACAAACTTTTAAGAAAGTAGACAGATTCTTAAGAGAGCTACAATTGGTTGAACAATACACAAACGCAAGAGATCGCTACAAGTTTAGGAATTGAATGGAAGTTCATCGCACCAAGAGCAGCATGGTGGGGCGGTTTTTATGAAAGAATGGTGCAGATAATAAAATATCATTTGAGACGCACTTTGGGAACAGCTTTATTGTCACAAGATGAGTTTTCTACAGTACTCACAGAGATTGAAGCAGTCATAAACAATCGTCCTTTAGCACCTATTACAGAAGATTTTTCTGATAATGAGGCTTTAACTCCAGCGCATTTTCTGCTTGGCAGGCAAGGGGCATGTTTAACGGATAATTTGACTTGTTGTGCCAACATTCCCACCAGTGCGAAATTGGTCAAGAGGTGGAGATACAGAGGACAGTTGATGAAGCGATTTTGGAAGCAGTGGCGTCACGACTACTTGTTACAATTTCGTACAGCTCACGAAGTTCATCGAGCCTCTCAAAATCAAACGCCGGTGCAGCTGAATGACGTAGTTCTTCAAATAAAGGAGAAGTTACCTAGAGGACAATGGAAATTAGCAAGGGTTATTGAGTTGACTCCTGGAAGAGATAACAAAGTACGTTCTGTCATGCTTCAACATGCAGATGGTAGTTTGTCACGAAGAGCAGTTCAGCACGTATGTCCACTGGAAATTTTGTAGGCGCGGTCGATGTGTGTCCAAGTTCGGTAATTTGCTTTAGTTTACTCGGACTTGAGATACACT
This sequence comes from Lithobius niger, assembly GCA_023313725.1. Classification (NCBI taxonomy): domain Eukaryota; kingdom Metazoa; phylum Arthropoda; class Chilopoda; order Lithobiomorpha; family Lithobiidae; genus Lithobius; species Lithobius niger. The sequence continues at coordinate 198,677 of JAHWFP010165175.1, read as the reverse complement.
TTCAAGAGATAGAAGCAAGTTCATGAAGAACATACATGCAGAAGATACTGGAAATGCTACATAAGAAATGTTAGGGAGTCACTTCACAGCTTTTGAACGAAGTTAACACAACCGATTTTCATACACCTCTTGTATGCAGTGGAAGTTGTTTCACTTGACGTACCTCTTGCATGCAGTGGACGCAAGTTTTCCTCAAGGCTTCGGTCTGTATAATTTCCCATAGGGTGTGAATTATACAGCAACGTTTGGCTTAGGTGAGCGTTGAGTACACGCCTTTTGTTCTGTCTCGGGAAAGGTGGCTAGTAGTGGCCTCAACAGCTCTACCAGTAAAAATTGGAGGAAAACAATTAATTTTCATCACACAGCCCACTCCAGTGTTAGGAAGGTTATTTTTATACTCCGGGCACCCCCCTTTAATGAAGATGAATATGGGTGGAAGAAGGAAGAAATCGTTGGATGTCTTGAAAGTCCTACTTAGGTGAAGTCATGAGATAACGTTATGTACCTCTTGTTTTTGGGGTTAGAGCATGTCGCGAATTTAGGTATGTCGCGAAGTTTAGGTTAGAAACCTGCAAAATACATAGAATAAACTGTACTGTTTAATTATAGTTGGTTTGTGCCACAAATTGTTTAATGGTGAATTAGTTAGCGAAATAAGATTAAAGACGTATATTTGTTGATGCTTGTTACAGAATTTGTAAAATGCGTAATTTGGGGAAAAAGGTGCTACCTAGTTAGCAATTTCAGTTAGCTGTAATTGCAATAGGAATGTATTGAATAAATGCATAAAATAGGCAAAATTAAATGGGTTTACCTGGATTTTTAAAAAGGCATCGTCTTCAGTAAAACTCTTAATTCTATTTCGATGGCTACACTCGTTGCTATGGAAACTTAAGGATCGATCTTTACAAATAAGCCACACGATATCTCGACGGCCTTGTTAAGAGGGTTTTGGTATCTCAGGTGGACTTAACTGATGTGTTAGTGATGTATCAGTAGGCCTTAAGTATGTAAATAGTTTAGTAAATTCAGTCCTTTTAGAGGGCATCATTGATGTTTTTATGCATGCGCATGTGAGTGCAAACTTGTTATATTGTTGAACCTGTGGTGGTAAATTTATGAAGAAATAAACTTCACTTCGCCGACTTGGATTGACCCAGCAACACCTTCTCTCTTCCTTCCTTCCTTCCGTCAGGGGGTTCAATGGGAACTTAGGACTACTTGAGGACTAATTTCTTTGCCTTGTAGGTTTTTCTGGTGTATTTGGACTTAGTCCAAGTTGTAAGTTGCAGGATGCTCTATTAACTATTAAGTGTGTCATGTGAAGTCTAATCTTTTGAGTTGCCTTGTTTCTTTACAGCATTCATTTGTGTCATGATTCTTCAAACATGGTAAAGTATGGTTAGGTTCCCATCAAACCTAATTCCGCCCTACTTTTAAGTAGATTTAAGGACCGAGGATAACGTAGCCTTGCCGTATTAGTTAGCAAGTTAACAGCTACACCTCGTAGGGCAACCTATGTAGAAGGCTGCCTAGTTTGTAAGTCCAACCCAAACCCAAACCAAACGTATTTTGGTCAGTCTAAATCTCTCTCCCCGGCTAGCTGTTTCCGGTCAGTAGCAATTGCTGTATTGTGGTATTGGTACTGTTGCAATCAGCTAGAGCCTTTGTACCACTGCAATAGCAGTTAACATAAGAAACAATGACATACACTTACTTATTTAAGTGTTGTTATCTCAATACAGATACTTCTACTAAAGCCATTAGGGAACTAGTATACAAGTATTGTAAGTGCCCTACAGCTAACTTCAAATTTTTTTATACCTATCCAAAATTCTTTAAAAAGAACTTATTTTTACTCCCTTATCACGTTTACTGTAAAAGAAAAGGTTCATTATTCGATTTGGTACAGGCAAATCCATGGTTTTGTGGCTGTCCTATAAAATTTGTGAACTACTAGTTATGATAGTTCTTACGATAGTTGTATCATAACAAAAATAAAAACTGGTAAAAGTGGCCGCCAAGTTCCAAATGGTTCGGCCCTTCAAAGGAGTGATATCAACACACATAAAACATTCGCCAAGTGAATCACACCGACTAAATGTTCGATGATTAAATGAAAACTAGAACATTGCTACTTTCGGTAGCAATGTTCAAGTTTTCATTTAACGTCCAAAGTGTTATTCGGTGCGATTAAGTTGGCGACTGTTTTGGTGTGTTGATATCACTCCTCACTCCTAATTTTCTAGGCTGGTGTCTTATAATTTTGCTTCGGCGATCTATTGGAATAATTAATTTTAATTTTTACTGCATTAGTCTTTTAGATTTTTGATCTCATAGTAATTATTAGCAAACGATTAAAATTAGTACTGTGTGCACACACAGATAAAACTTCAAGGTCATTGTAGGCACGCAAAGCATCATATACGTTGTGGAAGAACATATCTATTCATACCATTCATATTATTACCCCAATATTCAACAGAAAATCTCCTAGACACCACATTTTAAAACGGATTTCTAGCAAAGGAAAGACTAACAGTAAGTAAATAGACTTTTGGGGCAGTACTTGATGTGGAGGATCGAGAAAAATAGCGCTGGGAGGTATATCCCTTTAACGAGTAACAATACAAACGCACTGCCAGAAATAATCGGCAACATAACATTGTTGATAAAATGGATGTGCTACTTGTTTGTAGTATGGCGCATGGCTTTGACCGCTAAGCTCTTAATAAATCTGCAGTCCGTGCTACTTACAAAAAAAAATTAATATCTCTGTTCGTATTCAATATTTTCGACCTAATTTGGCCAGATAGTAGAAATCTGGGCAGTGGCTATAATAAGACGCCCCACAAAATACATACAAAAGAAGTGATATCTAAAACAAAACCCACAAGGGTGTTAAGAACCTGCCAAGTTTCAGCCAATCAAAGTAGTGATATTAGAGCCTACATGGCTACTACCAGGTTGCTACATTAGTTGCCAAGCTAATCACACCGACTATTACATCACACGTCAAATAAAAAACTTGCCCATTGCTACTGATAGTAGCAATGGTTAGGTTTTTGATTTACCCTTTAGTAGTGGTAAAATACGATATTTGGTTACACATATATACCCCCACTTCCAGTCACGTGATAAAAGTGGGGGTAATGATGCACTTCCGATCATCTGCTGAAAAGTGGGGTGTCACTTTCATTTTTCGTCAATCTGGAGGACTGTGGAAAAGTGCTTTTTACTATCTGTTTTCCGGCTTTCGTCGATCTGTAGAACGGTGGGAAAGTACTTTTTGCTTCCTCCTATGATGTCACTTCCGGTCACGTGATCAAAGTGGGGGCTTCAGATCACATGATGAAAAGTGGGGGCGTCAGTTCCGGATTTTTCGTCAATCTGGAGGAGGATGGGAAAGTGCCTTTTGCTACCTTTTTTCATTCTTCATCAATATGGAGGTGGGTGGGAAAGTGCTTTTGCTATCTTCTATGACAGTTGGGACGTTACTTACGGTTTTCATCAATATGGAGGAGGGTGCCTTTTGCTACCTTTTTTCGTCTTTGTTGATGTGGAGGATGGTGGGAAAGTGTCTTTTTTTCTTTTTTGTAGAGAGGATCACGCGTAGGGTACAGCCTGGGGAACCCATATCCCGAATCGTTTCCCTCTAAGATCGACAGTTCTCGAGTTATCAGGGTGGGCCAACTTGCTAAAATTCGAGGTACCCTATTTCCGGGGTGGGCAACATGTAGGGCACGGTCCAGGGAAGCCAAATCCCGATCGGTTTCGCTCTAGGACTGACGGTTCCCGAGTTGCGGGCATATTTTGGATTTTGGAATTGTGCCAATTTATTTTTTTCAGGGGCCAAAATAATTTTTGACCGGGCCAACTGATAGGTGGCCAAGTGTGCGCAGGGTAACATGCATGGGGGCCAAATTTCGCTCCGTTTTGCTCTAGGATCAACGGTTACCGAGTTATGGGCATTTTATATAATTTCGGAAATTGAAACTGAAACTTGGGGGCCATCTTAGAAAAATGGCGGCATTTCTGGTTCCGGGCAAAAATGGTGACACTTCCAGTTCCGCTTCCGGTTACCATGACAACAGACCGCTTGGAAAATGGCGGCTCTTCCTCCGGTTTGCATGGTGGCAACCATCTTGTCTATCTGTCCTTTGTGTCTACCAAATCGCATTTTCCTACTACTCACTTCCTGTTATGACATCACTTCCTGTTGTGACATCACTTCCTATTATGACATCACTTACTATATGACGTCACTTCCTGGTGCAATGCATCATGGGTAATCATTTTACCTATATAAGGAGAGATCCAAGGAAAATAATTCAGTCCAGATGTAGTTCTGGACTCGAACACACGGCCTCCCAGCCTTGGTGCAGTTCGGCAGGGCTACATGCACCATATCATATGTGCAACTATTAATATGGACTGAATTTTCTTCGACGGAGTTTTCCTAATATAGGGAAAATATTTCTCATGATGCATCAGACCAATAAAGTTGGCACAGTTGCAAAAATAAAAAAAAATTGGCACGGTTCCAAAAAATTAAAAAAAATTGGTACGATTCCAAAAATAAAAAAATTGGCACGGTTCCAAAAAATAAAAAAAATTGGCACGGTTCCAAAAATAAAAAAATTGATACTGTTTCAATAATAAAAAAATGTTGGTGCAGTTCCAAAATAAATTTTTTTTTTGAGGAGGGCTCTATATAAAGCGAGATCAGACGAGGAAAATTCAGTCCTGATGCAGTTCTGGACTCGAACACACTACCTCCCAACCTTGGTGCAGTTGAGCAGGGCTACATGCACAATATGAGTAGGGAATCTCCACTACTGGCTTCCCCCTCGGGTGGTAGTAACTCCCCGTGCAGGGTCCAGAAATAAAATGCAAAAAATTTCCATTTATTTTGTTAGTTCTATGTAAGGAATATTCATTTTTTTTTAAAGTGTATCTGCTAAATTCTAATTTGTCTTTTTTTAGGGGAAAATTATTTCGTATATAATAAAAGGAATGAACGATTTTTCTTTCAAGAAAAAGAAAATGAATTCAAAATCATCGTTTATGTGTGCATACTGTGGAAAGGTCTATGCAACTCAGCAAGACTTGATCCATCATCTTCCCAACCATCGATCCGATCTTCGACCAGAGTGTTTACTCTTCGAAAACGAGTTGAAAGATATTGAAGATGAAGTAAGGTGCAAGTTGGTGCATGATGATACGCATCGAATTTATTTCCGTAAAATTGAATGTCTCGATTCATCTCGAGCGCTCAATCTACTATATTGTCCGCTTAAATATCTTATCATAACTTGCTTGGATTAACTGACCAATTGTAAATTTCAACTATGTTTAGCGGCAGATTTTACCAGGGATTCCAACACCGTGCGAGCCTATTTCTGGTCCCTCTATACAGCTTTACAATGAATCTGATGTGTTGGAAATCTTGGAGGATGCTTGCAAAAAATACAACAGTCAGTCGAAACTTTCGAAGAAAAAACTAATGGTCTACGCTTTTTGAAAGTTTGGGGTATAACCGTAAAAGTGGCAAAAATCATTCCTTTTTGCCCTAGTTCTTTCTTACCCTTGCCGAGTGCATTACGCAAGAAAAGCAAAGTTATAGTGAATGTGGAAAATTCTGACGAAAAGTGCTTTCTGTATTCCGTTTTAGCCGCTAAAATGAAGTGCTACGAAACCGAAGTTAAATATTATGACCCATTTTTGAATACCGTAGACCATTCCATGTTGACGTTCCCCGTGAGTCTACGGCAAATTGATTCCTTCGAACGAGTCAACAATTTGTCCATCAACGTAATTTCTTACAAGGGATCGATAGGGTTACACCCGGTGAGAGTAACAAAAATATGGAAGGAGAACTAATTGACCTGTTACTAATAGCCGACGAAAAAGGAAATACTCATTACTGTGCCATCCTCGATATTGATAGGGTACTCCGATTTTGAGGTGTTGGAAGTAACAAGAAATTTTACTGTCGTAACTGCTTCACTGCCTTTGGTAAAGAACAATTATTCATGATGGAGCACACCAGTAAATGTGTGAGACTGAATAGGGCTCAAGTACTCACTTTCTTACCACCCGGCGCTAACACATTAAAATTCATACACTACGATAGACGCAATCCTCATCCTTAGGTAAGTTATGCAGATTTAGAATGTATGCTCAGACCCGTGCAAACTTGTAGCACTGATCCATCCTCGAGTTCGTCTACTAAAGTCAGTTTGCATTCGCCTACTAGTTTTGGCTACATCGTTGTTGGTCCAGAAAATGAAATCGTGAGTCAAAAATTCTACCTCGGTAAGGACGGGGTGGATGAGTTTTACGAATGTATGAATAGCGAAATTCAAAAGTTTGCCTCGATTATCTCACGACCGAAGCATCTGATGATGACTGCCGACGATGAAATTTGGTTCTCGAAAACCGATAATTGTTACTACTGCAACAAAGTCATCATCTCCAATAAAGTGACAGATCACTGCCACTTCACGGGAAAGTTCAGAGGTGCTTCTCACGTAAAATGCAATCTCGAGGATAGGACAATAAATACTATCCCGGTCGTCTTCCATAACTTGGAAGGTTACGATATGCATCTACTGATTTCTACGACAGAAAACTTCCCTTCGAGAGTACATGTTCTTGCTAGAAACACCGAACGTTTCATGAGTATGACCATTATGCAGTACCTTTCCTTCGGTGGAAAGGACCGTTCGGTAAGGTTGCGGTTTTTAAACAGTTATAGTTTCCTATCTTCCTCGCTCGAAACTTTGGCTAAAAACCACAAGAAAGATCGACCTTTCCCCATCTTAAAAACTGCTCTCGATTCGGTAGACTGGTTCGAGCCAGAAGCGAAAAAGGAAGAAATCTTGGATTTATTGACGCAAAAAGGCCACTACCCGTACGAGTACGTGCAGTCTGTGGATGTGTTTGAGGACCAGGAATTACCTCTTAAAGCGGCATTCTTCTCCTCTCTATGAGGCGAAGGCATCACCGACACGGAGTACGATCACGCAATGTCAGTTTGGAAGTTGCTGAAGGATAAGGTTTTTAAAAATTACCATCTCGTATATCAGATGATCGATGTGTATCTTCTAGCCGACATTTTTCAGACTTTCAGGGAAACTTGCTCGGTCAATGACGGCATAGATCCTTGCTACTACGTATCCACACCAGGGTTTAGTTAGGCAGCCGCGTTGAAAAAAACCAAAGCCGAACTAGAACTGTTTACGCACAGAGGAAAGCATAACTTTATAACTTCTGGTATCAGAGGTGGAACAACTTTTGTGTCGAAAAGGCATTCGATCGCCAATAGCAAATATCTACCAGATACTTATACGAAAATTTACCTAGTCTACATCTAGTAGATTTGGATGTCAACAACTTATACGGACTAGCCATGACGGAATTCCTTCCCTACGATCGATTCAGCTGGCTGACGAGGAAAGAAATTCTTGAATTTTGCTTGGCATCAGTCGAAAAAGATTTGGAATACGGCTATATATCGGAAGTTGACTTGGACTATCCGCCCAAGCTACATGACGATCACAACGATTATCCTTTAGCGCCGGAAAATAATGCCGAAACTCGTGTCTCCCTTTATGAAAAAAATAGCAGCAAACAAGAAGATTGTTTCTACTTCCAAACTGACAACAAATCTGCTCCCGAAGAAAAACTACGTAGTTCATTACAAGAATTTACAATTCTACTTGAAGAACGGTTTAATTTTGAAAGGTATTCACAGAATTCTAAAATTTCATCAGAAGCAATGGCTAAAATCTTCCATAGAATTTAACACCGAGAAGCGTCAACTCGCAACGACGACGTTCGAAAAAGATTTTTTCAAACTGAAAAATAATTCGGTATTTGGAAAAACGATGGAAAACAAATCGGGGCGTTTATCCGTGAAGTTGTCCGATAATCCAAAAAAATCTGTCAAGTACAGCACTCTGCCACATGGTGATTCGTTCAAGAGCCTCAACGAAAATCTCATACAGGTAAACTTGAGACTTTGTAACATCAAGTGCGATTTACCGACGTATTCCGGTTTCTGCATCCTCAAACTTTCCAAACTCACAATGTATGAATTTCCCTACGAAATTGAAATCCTCCAGACTGTTAAGCACAGGAATTCCCTTATAGTGCGACGATTGCACTGGGAGTTGATTTGCAGAGTGCGGACCTTCCCAAAGCTGCGCCATTTTTGTTGCTGTTGAGTTCCTTAAGTTTAGGTACGAATAATGTGAAATGATAGATTAAACCTTTTTTTTTATAGGGCGGTAGGACATAGAAGAAGTACAAGCCAAGTTCATCCAGTTTACGTTAGTTTCTTCAGTTGTATCTCTGGGTAGGTACCGTTTTGGGTTTGCTACTGTGCCAGACTGGGGATGACCTCAACGTTCCTCATATGTTACAGGAATTGCTTGGTTGCTAATGGCAACTATAAAACTCTACCTTGACTATCTTTCTAAAGTGACTGGGTGACGTCCACCAATACTACCATAAAGTGTCGGCAGTACTCCGATGCTGTAAGTTTTAAATGTTGGGGTGAGCTAGACTCAGAACATCTAACGGAATTTCCCTTGTTAAGGCATGGAATATTTGGGGCAATCAGGTAGCAGGGCGTGGTTACGAGTTGTGCAGCCTGTAGCCTGTATACGATGTTGTGATGTTTCTTGAGGGTATTGTGCCTTTACATTGCATGGATTTCTCTTCATCATTACTGACTTGATTGATATTTCTTCTTGACGAAACCCGAGAGGATTCGTGATTATTGTTCACCAAAGGGTGTGAATTCTATTATGTAACCCTTAGATCACTACGTAAGGCCAAACGACTATCAATGGGTTGTTGGGTTGGGTAGTCTGGGTTGTTTATTTCATCTTCGGATATGCATGGGGTTACATTCATATGTTGACTGAGCTCATCCTGTTTTTTTCCTTCTCCTATCTATTGACCTCAAGTGATTCTATATCTCTTATCTTGGCATCGGTATTCATTGGAATAATGCTGATTAATTCCTATACAGTAAGGTTCTTACATCAGTATGATGTTCCCATGGACATCGTCATGCTTATCCATGTATTGCAGCATATGAGATACGTGATTGTGAGGGAAAATCAGTTGGTCCATATAGGTCTAATTTTATTGCAGGGGATAATGGCGACTGAATAGCAGTTTTCTCTTCTCTGGAAAAAACCCGTCTTGTAGAAGGAAAAAAGTAAAATGACATTGAAATGGGATAAAGCATGCAGCGTAATTGGCCACAGCACAAGGTGAAATCAAACAATAGGTAAAATGTCTCAACAATAACAGACGCAATACAAAAGAGCGACGAAGATAAGTAGGACTTTGACTTTAATTTTATTGAGCTGAAAGACCCCAGAGATCATGCGCTCAGAAATAACCTACTTATCTAGCTTAACCTAACTTAAAACTATAACAAGACAAGTAAGACAAAAAAAGGGTTTCAAAGGGTTTAACAATGAGTGAACACAACAATACCGTTGGCCGCAATTAGGTCAAGCCGAAACCGAGTACATTGTTGTCATTTAAGACATATCCAGAACAGAGTAGTATTTATTCCGCCAAGTGCGAAGTAGTCATTTAAGGGGTTACTCACGACAGATTACCGCGGGGTGAGGCTGGTTAGGGTGGCTCCCACGGGATCACCAAATTGCCGTAGTATTTACGTCATTTTGGTTGAATTTAACCATCTCGATGGGCTGAGGTCACGTGATAGCTCGTGGGGTGAGGTTAGGGGAGGAATCGGCCCATAAGTGAGGTCTTGTGGGGGAGGGATCCCCGTTTGGTTGGGCTATGACGTCATGTCGTCTTTTCCTGCATGTGTTTGTCCCAGAATATAGCTTTATTATTTACTACCCTGATTTCGGAACCTAATTCCAGAAAGTAATAAGGTAAAGAAGTGCTCCATATGTTTGAATGAATGAGATAATGGGTTCAAAATTTGTGACGAAAGCAAATAAACTGACGACGACAGCATTGGATGGAAACTCAGCTGCTTTTTCCATAGAAACAAACTGAAAAGTCATAAACAACAGAATTTGGTCGTCTCGAGCGCTTGCCATTGGAACTGTTTTAATAAGCGAACTTAATCAGCAGGTAAAACAGAATAAATTTGCATAGTTCGCAATGAGTCAGATCATGGGCTCAAAAGTTATGGTAGATACACACATCCTGTACATGCAGTGCAACGAAAGACAACACTTGCTTCCCACATGCGGTCCTAAAAAAAAAGTTACGCAAGAATAGAGGGGGAAAAAGCACAACATCTAAAATCATACTCTAAAAACAGCAGTTGAGCCTTTAGAATACATTTATATTTCATTGAGATAACATGAACAGTAGTAGTAAAAACGTATGCACAGCACCACTTCCGGTTTGGCCGCCATCTTGGATTGCGACGTCACTTCCGGTTTGTGACATCATTTCCATTTTGACGTCAAATTTCCGGTTTTTCTATGTCATTTCTAGCCTAAGAGAGAGTACGTACTACAACCACTTCCGGTCACGTGACAGCTGCCATTTTGTATCCACCATATTGGATGTAAGACGTCACAAACCGGAATGACGTCACAAATCGGAAATGACGTCAAAACGTATATTTTCTACTGGAAATGACGTCACAATTTTATGGCTTTACCCCGTTTACCCTCATTTACCCTCCTTACAGTATTTACCCTTCTTTACCCCCTTTACATATTGTAAACACAAGAAAGTAGCAGGAGTGGTCGAGACATTTGAAAATATCAGTACAGTATTCAGTACACCAAAACGAAAATGAGCGTTCTCACCAAAACAACATGTCGTTCTTTTTGTGTCTAGAAATGCACTCTAAGTCTTTGTGGAACTTTCCTTTAAATGCTGACCAATTGCTATGCAAAACCTCTCCTCGAAATGCAGTCCAATTAAAGCGTAAAAGATCGTAAAATTGAAAGTAGAGTCATTTAGCTATGTATAACTGAGCAGCCAACAAAATCTTGTTTATGAATGCAAAAAACCAGTTCTCGATCATCTGGTTACCCTTGAGACACGACCTAACTCGTCTACACAACACACTCGTGTAAAAAACTAGGTTAGTCTCTCAGTTAAAGATGAAGTAAAATAGAAAAATGGTCAAACCATGCAAATTTTCCTAAGTCCCACTGTACAAAAAAATCCGGCATGAGTTTGGGGCAATTAATTAAAAACACCTAACATGTGAAGTCTTCGACTCCACAAAAGCTAGATATTTGTATCTTTTTCGTGCGGTGATTGTGTTTATGTGGAATAAGAGAGCGAATCTAGCAGCCAGAAATGGGTGCTAGCAACCCTTCCGAGACCATATTCATAATTTTGAATAAAATTTAAGAAATATAAAGAAAAATGGTCCGGGCATGCAATTAAATATGTGTAATTAAAATTTTTAAGATTAAGCAATTTTTAGCAAATTTTGAAAAAGTATAAATTTTGAAAAGTTAAAATTACATCATGTATTGTGTAAAATAACTGTGTTTCTTTTGAATGGTGTGGGGTGCGGGAATTATGGGACAATTAAAGTCCCTTGATTTTAGCACTGTATCGAGTCAAAAAATGTATCTCTTTAACATTTCAGTGTTGCACTTGTCATCTTAAATCAGCATCAATGGACCAAAACGAATATCGTACAAAGAATAGTTATGATTTTTGTTCCACTGATGCTCAAATAAGAAATAACAAAAAAACATTTCGACATCAATTAGACACATTCTTCGCCTCGATACATTCTTCGCCTTTTGTTACAAAATCTTTGATAAACCGTAAATTTCAAAAAAATTTCAAAAGAATTGTCTTCTTAGACTTCTACATTTATTGCCAAACTTTCTGAAAAGAAAACAAAGAAAATAAGTGAATTAATAACAAATATAACAGAAAGAAAAATAAATACACAGCATTAACAGTCAATACCAATCAATAGAACCATGTTGAACGACTGAATGACTAATTTTTAAACGGCACCAAACACTCGTCTCGTTGTTTTATATTCCTTTAACCAACCCCACCAATCACGAATCGCGTGAACTAAACTGTCAAAATGGACTTTGCGAAGTGACCACGATGCGAGCTATTGAAACGGGACCCTAGACAAAATAAAAAGCCACTTACCTCTAAGTCCCGCATATCACACACTGGCCGCACAGTTCGCACGCGGGGGCAATACAAACTCAACAACATCCCCCACCACGTGCAAACCCATCGGTAAGAATCGGTTACACTAACAATAACGAACAAAAAATAAATAAAATAATCGAAAAAGTACCCTACCGTTACGCACACGATCGTATGTCTAATGGCAAAAATAGTTTGCCTCGCTGACGATGCCTGAAATAAGCATTAAAGGTACACCACCAACAAACAAAAAACGTTAAAAGCTGAAAATTAAATTAAAGCTGACAAATCTCAACATTTTACCTCAACAACGTCCCACAAAGTGAGGGGCATAACGAGCCCCTCGCCAGGAACGAAGCATTCATCCCCGTGCTAAAAACAGAAAAATAAAGAATATTACAATACTTCAACCAAAGGAACAAATCATTTTTAAGTTCACCTACCATACACCACAACACAAACTCGGTGAATGCGAGTTTGCAGAGAATAGGGTGCGTTGGGACAACCATGTTGATACTTTGGTAGTCATCACGCAAATGAAGGCAAACCAGACTGATTTCCTTGTTAAACTAGATGCCTCGAGACAGAGTCATCACGAGAATATTTTCCCAATTCAACGAAGGACGCAAGCACGAAGAAACGAGGCCAAGCAATTGTGGTTAATTCCCGAGGCGAACCACGCCTACTGGCGACGTTATAAGCGAGAAAAGTAACAGTTAGTTAAAAAATTAAGGTTAAACTTTACATTTCTGACGTCAGAAGCGTAGGGCCGTGGATGGAAGGACCACAATTAGCATATTTCCGACCAGGTATAAAACCCCTCAGAACCGATCAAAATTTGTCACAATCAAATTACAAAAAGGCCACAGAAGACCTACTCCACAGCTCTCGAGGTAAGTTAAAACATTATTGCACTTCTCTCTACCTATTATTTAGGTTTACTGAATTTGAAAACAAAAAATTAGAATTTAGACTTAAAGCTATTTTTCTTTTATTTACCTCACCATGAAGTTACTGAAGGTATTGCAAAGTGTGGGTGAATTGTTCGAATTCATGAAATCTAGACACACGCTAGTGTGTCGCCGCCAAGTAACAGTAGATCATCCCATTGTAGACATCCGATTGTTAAAAATTGATTGTTAATGATAAAAAGGCGGCTCACTAGCAGACATGTGTCTGTTAACTGTAAGCAACTAAAAGCATATTTTGTCATGTTGAGGATAAATCCCAATGCGACAGAAATGTTTCAAATTGTGGAAAATGTAAGGGGAAGGGTCGGAGATAAAGAAAAACTAAAATTTAAAGGATGAGTGTCCACCAATCATAAAGAAAAAGATGCGTCAATAACGTTGTTTTTATGTTACTGTCTAGCTAGCTAGCTAGCTAATAAGATTTTCCCCATGTTAAATCCCATAGACTTTTTGCTCATGGCTAGCGCAAAATTGCGAAGGCCTACGTACCTGAATTTTTGCACACGGATGCTTGGTGATCTGAGGATGGTCCTTTTGTTGGTTTGGGGGTTGTAGGGGTCAGGACAAATGCGTGGGAGGGTTTTGAAATTTGGCACCGGCGAATTTAAATTTCGTTTCTTTTCCAAGTTGCAACCAAAGATTTTAAGCAACAATGGCTTGAACAATCAAGACTGGTCCTTAGATTTATTGTAAAAGCCTGGACGAATTAAAAACCGAACTGTAACGAAGGACAAAATAAAGAAACATTAACGTTGCCGTGGATTGCGTAAGAATAAAGGGATGCACGTTAGATGATGGTTACGCGACAATACGAGCATACACGAGCTAATGGTTTTTTTTGTGATTTGTGATTTTATTTACTAGAGCCTAAAGACCTTGTGTCATGCGCTCCATCTACAAACCTAAGACTACTTAAAATTACGACCTAACCTAATCTGAAGCTTACTTCCCATAACAACATCAACGAGATTGTGCCATTGCAACTTATAAAACGCAACCAAGCCCCAAATCAGCAAGTCCATCCCCTGTCTTAACCTAACTCCAACTGGACACAATGATCCAGCACCACTTCCACCTCGGCTCCCACTGTAGGGACTCCTTCCTCTTCTTGATCCATTTCACCACCACCACCACTTTCACCTAGCACTGCATTACTGTCTTCACCCTCTTCACTCTCGTCCACGTCATGGCCACGTATCTTCGCCTTTTGTGTACACGGGGAGGTGGCCATACGGGGACGCTTCTTCGACCTCTTCCCTCTTTGTTAATAACCCCCCAAAAATGCTTCGCATTTTACTGTTTTAGTAACAGCGACCTTCGGGGGTTTCTGCATGACTAAATGTGAACGAAATCTTGAAAAATTAAGGGGAAGTTGCAGGGATAAACAAAACAACTGAAGGGGATGCGCTGATTGAGTGAGCGAAGCGAACGAAATCAGCGATTCTTAGTCAGTGTGTGCAAAAATGAGATTGAAGCATCCTAAACAGACGGTGTAATCTTATGTACGTTCACAGTCCTATGAAAGTTGTGATATCCACCCAAAA